>CAJNDV010025136.1:46318-59654 GCA_905221635.1 Symbiodinium sp. CCMP2456 | reverse complement strand
TGCATGTATACAGACATACATTGGGGCAGATAGGCAGACAGGCAGACAGGCAGGCAGGACCACAGCCTCAAGTACATACAAGAAACATACATACATACATACATACATACATGCATGCATACATACATACAGACAGACAGACAGACAGACAGACAGACAGACAGACAGACAGACATACATGTACATACGCACGTGTGCATGTTTATAGCTTTGTGATGTGGGCTTGTATATATATATATATAGAGAGAGAGAGAGAGAGAGAGAGAGAGATTCATATCCATAGTTACATGACATGTATCTCCCCCCCCCCCCCACCCCTATCTTTCTAACCCGCAGCATGGCCTTCACTTCTTCCGGCTCGCGTATGCACTGCTCACCCCGCACGGCCTGCCGGCTCTGGCGGCTTTGCCAATTTACGCGAGTAGATTAGATTCTGTCGGTCGTAGGGGGGGGGGGGGTTATTATATGCACTACCTTGAACTACCACGGACATTTCCGGGCTTACAATACGAGCATACAACAAGTATAGGATTGTGCTAATTCTTCGCAGCTGTGGAGATGCATATAGTACAAACAAAGAGTATGGGCACCTCGAGATTTTAGAGTTCAGGGTTTTAGGGTTTGGGGCTGAGAGCTCGGTTGGTTGTGTCTTCAAGGGCACAGAGCTGAAGAGTTGAAGTTCGGTAGTGTATCCGTGGCGGCAAGCAGCACCACCTCGACCTTCTGTAGCTATCAGAAATGGCTCTGGTGCTGAATCTCACACTCAACTAACCTGAGTATAGCCATGGCTTCAGAAGCTCACATCTTCAACTTTGATAACCCTAAACTCCGAACCTTCCACCCCAAGCGCTTAACCTTGAGACAGGATCTCCGTTGCCTCGACGAAGCCTTCTGCTTGCCGCGCCATCGGCGGCTGACTCGGAGCCGCAAGGCCGTATACGTCCTGCTTGGGTTTTAGGGCGTCGGGACTGTGCAACTATACATGTGGGTGGTTGTCAAAATTATGGTCCCTTGTTGGGTCCTTATTATAATACGGCACCTAATATTTAGGGTGCACAAAAAGGGACCCTAATTTTGACAACTATACATGTGTGTACATGCAAAGGCATACATACATGCATGCATACAAACGAATGATAGTTTCTGTTAGGCATACATAGCTATACATACTTGTGCTTCAATCTCAACATCCGTATAAAAGCAGTGCATCCGTATCATACATGTGACAGTAACAGAGCGGGTTGTGGGATGACACCGTCACCAGAGCACTCCACAGGTAAACCGGGACTGCCCGGAAAGTCTGACTACTTTGGGCCGAGTGCCTCCGAACTATGTATGCTCGGCCTTTGCAGGCTTCGGATGAAAAGATGATAAGTTTAGGGTTTCGAGTATTGGGTTTGGGGTGTATAGGGTATAGGGATGAACGGACAGAGGTTTCGGGTATTCGGTTCTGGGTTTAGGGTATAGTTCGAGCGATCCTGTTCATGGTTCGACGTTCGACAAAACCCCATCCTGCAGGATCTCACCCTCAACCGCACTAGAGCGCCTAAAGGGCTTAACGGGCCTAACCCGGTGGGACCATGCTCCAAAGTCAGCACAAGTAGGTCCCACACACCAGGTACAACAACAAGCAAATCGAAGCCCGAAAGCCATGCGGACAAAATCCCGCCGTCCGGGGTCCAATCCCTAAATCCGGATCCCTAAACACCAAACCCTCAACCCTGACCCTAATCCCCAAACCCGAATCCCAAAAACCCTAATCCTTAAACGCCAAACCCTAAAGTCCAATCCCTAAACCCTAATCGTACTAAACCCCGAACCCTGAACTGGTCCGTATGCCAAGCTGGCCGGACTTCGGCGTGGTTTGACTCGCTGAGAGTCGCAAGTCCATCCAAAGCAGCCATCTGCACATCCGAAAGCCTAGGTCCATTCGGGTTAACGGTTTAGGGTTTAGGGTTTAGGGTTTAGGGTTTAGGGTTTAGGGTTTAGGGTTTAGGGTTTCGGGGTTTAGGGTTTGGGGTTTGGGGTTTAAGGTATAGGGTTTGAGGTTAGGGCTGTTGGGCTTAGGGATGTTTAGGGCTTGTTCTAGTATTTATGGTTTGCAAGGTTTTGCAGGGTTTTGCAAGGCTCTACACAACACGGCTTCATAGGGGTTTTCGGGATGTTGGGTTTCCGGTTCGGGTATACATAAACCCAAGTGTAGAAGCTCTCCTTCTTGGCTACGTACTTTGCCATGGCTTCTTGCTACACATGTTGCTGATGAAAGATCTGCAAAACCGGAACATTATTGGAGGGTATGGGTCAGGTAAATCCGCATTCCTGTAACAGGTATGACGAACCAGTATATCCTTATTAAGGGCCTTTGCTGCAAAGCGGGATTGCCCCAAGGTATTGGTAGGGTTTGCTATAGAGATCAGGGCTTCCCACAATCCCTAAGTTTACGGACTTAAGTCCCCCTTCACGCGCGATTTCGGGTCCTTGACGTGGTGGTTTCTGGAAACCTGCAATAAATCCCTCTAAACCCTAAACCCTAAACCCTAAACCCTAAATCCTATAAACCCTACACTCTGCAGCCCGGACATCAAAAAGAAGTCCAAAACCGACGATGGAGCGTACTCTTGACTCATGCTTCGGGCTTCGAGGTGTGGGCTGCCTTATAGGCTATCCTAAGCTACTGTAGGGTTTAGGGTTTAGGGTTTAGGGTTTAGGTTTTTTGTTTAACACCTTTTTCCTCCCGCTGTTCACAGTCGGAGAGCCCCTGGGGGCAGGGGAACGTTTCTTCGACCCACTGCGCTGTTTAGGGTTTAGGGTATACAGGGGCCTTGGCAATCAGACTCGGGGTTAGGGGTTTGGGGAATACAAACAAGCAGTTATCGGTATCCAGGGGCCTTAAAGCCGAAACATCGGCAAGCTGCATCCCAACAGAATACCTACATCTCATCACAGACCCGGGGCAGGGTCGGGCTTGCGGGATTGTGGGGTGCAGGGCATGGTAGGGGTTGGCGTATATGGGTAGTTCTCTAAATTAGGGTCCCCGTTTAGGTCCCCAAGATAGTACGGCACCCTTATAAAAGGGACCCTAAAGGGACCCTCATTTCAGAGAACTACCCATATGGTTTAGATGGGTTCATGAAAGGGCTCCACAATCCGAAGCTTAGAGCTGTTCAGGCATTAAGCTAGACAGGAATCAAACAAAAGAAAGAGCGAGAGAGACAGAGAGAGAGAGAGAGAAAAAAAAATGACGGCGAAAACACAACAAACGCCCTAAACCCTCAAGCACGCACCCTGAACCCTAAAGCCCAAAACCCTAAAACCTTAGGCCCTATACGCCCTGAAACCTGAAGCCCTACACCTTCCTAACCCCTAAACAGGCTGAAGTCCAAGGCGCTCGAAGTCCAGAAGCTCGGCGTTCTCCCGGATGCGCTCCAGGCTGGAAGCCTATGAAGGGAACCCTGAAAGGTACCTAAACCCGCAACCCTTGAAGGAACCCTTACATGGCATAGTACTATAAAGGGAACGCTTCAACGTACCTAAACTCTAAGGAATCATTAAATAAACCCTTAAAGGGTATAATACTATGAAGGGAACCCTTCAAGGTACCTAAACTCTAAGGAACCCTTAAAGGAACCCTGAAAGGATATAATTATATAATACTATCACAGGCACCCTTCAAGGTACCTAAACCCTAAACCCTTTGGGGAACCCTTAAAGGGACCCAGCCCTAAACCCTAAACTGGACCCTAAAAGAGCCCCGTAAGGGACGACAAGGGTGGCGTTAGAGGGGCTGAAGAGGGATTTATAGGAGTTTACAGGGTTCGATGAGTGGGGCTAAAGAGGGACTTACGGGATCTTCTAAGATTCTGTAGCGCTTTTAATCCGGATGAATCGAGTTTATTTGAATCGGGCTTTGGAACACTATAAGGGCCCTCGGGAAAACCTGGGGGGTGGAAGCTTTGTTGGTGTGTGGCACAAGGGCTTCGGGCTTTACAAGGCTTTCCGGTTGAAGCCATGCTGCGAAAGCACCGCAGTGGCGAGCCGTAAAGAAAGCGGGTAGCTAGGGTTTAGGGCCTTAGGCCTTAGGGTTAAAGGGTACCTAAACCGCGAACAAAAGGTGATAACAGCCAGAGCTCATAGGAAGATTGGGCAGGGGCAGGCAAAAGAGCAGCGCAACACCGCTCGAACAAAATGACAAGCAACCAGGTCCACCGAATGATAGCAAAAGCTCGAAACCTTCGACGATATTAAACCAGGCGTGTTGGCACTGCAGTACTCGAATGAAACATGAGATCACGAAGGTAACTTTCATCGCACTGAATAACCCCTGATGCAGCAACAAACGCAAAACAAGAAATACTGCCAGAAATGGATTCTAGCCTTGCCACGAAAGGTAACTAACCGCTGGCAAAAGCACACTAAGTACCCAACTACTGATCATACACAAACAGCTAGGGAACTCTGGGCACTTGAATTCTAAATCCTGAATTGTAAAGCGCAATCTTGGCAATCTCCAAACCATATAAACATGAAATCCCATCAACGCCCTAAACACCACCAGCCCCAACGCCAAATCGCAACCCCACACCCAAGAGTCCTGAAGCCCGAAACGAAACAAAAAACTGCATAGTGCGAACCCTGAGCCAAACCTGCAAACCTCAAGCCCAAAACCCGGAAACCTACCTCCTAATATGGCCAGCCTTCTGTTTTGGTGGGTTAGTTGATCAATGTAGTCGGGGACCAGAGGGTGCCAAATTACTCATAACTTATGCTTCTATGCTATAACTCGGAGACCTAAAACCACACAAAACCCCAAACCCTAAACCCTAAAGCCTAAAACCATAAACCCCTAGAGCCAAAAACCCTAAACAGAGTCTCTGGGCACAAGCATCAATGCCGCTGGGCTGCTAGAAGGCTCCCGGCCCGGAGAGAGCCCAGAACGTATCTTGGATGTTCCGGATGTTAGGGTTTAGGGTTTAGGGTTTAGGGTTTAGGGTTTAGGGTTTAGGGTTTAGGGTTTAGGGTTGAGGGGTTTAGGGTTGAGGGGTTTAGTAGGGGTATAGGGGTTTGGGGTTGAGGGGTTTAGGGTTTAGGGGTTTAGGGTTTAGGTTTTAGGGGCTCGAGGGTTCACTAGACATTAGGGCTCATGGGGTTCAGGGTTTAGTTTAGGGTTTAGTTCTTCGTCTACAACAAACACGGGTGGGTTCTTCATGCTTGGGGCGGTGGTCGTAGTAAATAAGGAGCCCGCTAGACAGGGTCTCTAGTTCTCCGTTTCCGGAAGCCCCGGATTGGCTGCATCCGCTGTCTGCTCATGATGGTAAGGCGCCCCGCTGCTAATGTACATTTGGCCTCCAGACCGAAGAACCCTAAACCCTGATCCCGAACTCGAAAGAGCCCAAACCCGAAGTAAACCTAAATTAAACACTGAAGCCCAAGGCCCTAAACCCCAAGGTCAATAACCCCAAACCTTGAACCCGGAACAAGCCTGCACCCTTCGGGATAATCCTTCCTATAGGGTTTGTATAGGGTTTAGGGTTTGGGTTTAGGGTTTAGGGTTTAGGGTTTAAGGCAGTTTAGGGTATGCCGGGAGCGCAACACACCGGCCTGCACTGTCGGGTTCCTTGGCCAGTTTCTGAAACTAAAACACCCTTAAACGCTTTGCCAAATACACTGACGCTTGGAAGTACGTATTAGGCTCGGTAGCTTCTTATGTTAAGGCCTCAAACCGAAACTCTAAACCATCAACCTAAGCCCGAAAACACTCAAAACAGCAGCCCAGGAACACCACCACCACCAGCGCGACCGCGACATAGGACGAGCAGAAGAGGTGCCTTCAATGCTGAAAAGGAGACGCCAACAGTATGGATGTATACACAATAATGTACAACATACTGATTTTGTGTGTTCAAATTTTAAAACTTACATACATACTTACGTGCAGACCTACATACACACATGCGCACGTACGTACATATTGGATGTGCTAGAAGTACAATGCATGGCGTACAGTTTCTTTTAAAAGGGCCTAAAGAGCAGTCCTAAGCTCTATAGGACCCCCTTTTCAGGCCCAAGTATAGACTACATGGATACACGGAGCCTTAAACTCCAAACTACAAACTTGGAGCCTTAAACTCTAAACTAGAAAGTTGTCGTTAAGACATAGAAGCAAAATAAGGGGACCCATATGGGCACATGGAGCCTTAAACCCTAAACTCCTAGAGTGCCCTTACCCCAAAGGGTCCTAAGTACATCTCTGGGGGATACTGGCCCAAACCATAATGACAACCCTAAACCCAAACCCTAAACCCCTAAAGTCCTGAATTCCGATTAGATAAACCCTACATTCTGCTAATATAGGTTTAGGACCCTTTCAGGGTCTCTAAACCCTCAAAGCAACCCCCGATAGATACCCTTAAGGGACACCTTAAAGAAACCCTATATAGGTACCGTAGACCCTAAACCCAAAAACCCTAAACCCTACATAGGTACTTGGGACCTTTAGAGTTCTAGAAAACCCTTAAGGGAACCTTCTGCGGGTGCTTGGAGCCTTCGGGAGTATCGCAGCTTACCGGTAAAAAGCTCCTGGGTGCCCTTTGCTAGTAAGCCCTCTGAGGCCCAGGAGACTTCTGGTTCAGGGGTTTAGGGTTTTGGATTTAGCTTCGTTTTTTTTGTGGAGGGGGGTGTCAGGGTTGTGGGTTTAGTTGTTTTTTGGGTGTGTTGGCTTTTTTTTGGGGGGGAAGGGGAGGGGGGGTTTAGGGTTGTGGGTTTAGGGGTTGGGGCTGAGCTACTTTGAGGCCCCAGGAGACTTAATAAGTCGGTTATAGATGCGGTTATAATTGGGGTAACTCCATTCAGGGTATATACATCCAACTCTACTTAGAACCTGCTTACAAAGTCCCCTGGGCTTATAAATGAGCATACAGACAGAACTAGGGTTTGAAGGGCCAAGAGTGTAGGGTTTGGATTTAGCGTTTAGGGTCGAAGGAGTTTGGGGTTTGAGGTTGCAGGAGTTTAGAATGAGGAGCCTTCGTTTTAGGACCCCTCTTGCGATTTAAAGAATGGACAATTTTCAATTTGCAGGATACCTCTTTATGTTCTGAGCATAGAACCCGATTTCCATAGCCTTAGATTTGCTTAGTACAGTAACCCCGACACTGCTTCCATGTTAGTTTAGGGCAGGGTTCGAAGATGTGTGGAAAGGGAGCTAGAAGAGCTAGAAATCCCACAACCATCATCCAGATGCCATCCACTAACTCAGCCGCGAAACACCAGCAGCCATCAGTACGATTTCGGCTGAAAAAGTGTTCAATCTGAATCTGGCCGCACAATCCCAGAGGGTTTAGGGGTTTAGCGTTGAGGGGTTTAGAGGTTTAGGGTTTAGGAAACCATTAGGGAAGTAGGCCCCGAAAGACTATCCTAATCACGGTTTTGGGGGACCCAATTCCATAGTTGTAGTGTATATGGACGGACGGGCTAGGAATGCTCCCACTTGTCCAGTGCAACCCTAGACCCTCAACCCTAATCGCTTATCCCTAAACCCGAGAACCCTAAACCCTAAATCCGAAACCCTAAACCCCAACTAAAGGCTAGGCTTCGGGATGATATGGGGGCTATCGCACGCCAAAGAGCTAACGGCCACTCACCCGACCTGTAGCCCCTCAGGACCCAAGAATAAGGGGCTCTATAAGGGATCCATAAGGGATCTATAATCTAAAGGGATTAGTAGGGTTTTAAAGGGCCAAAGGACCTAATAATCATGTACTCGGGTTACGGACAGTAGCTTGGTAGGTGAGTATTCAGCAGAGTATATGATTATTAAGTACTTGGACCCTTAGGGTAGGCTCATGCCCTATCAAAGAACGGGTAGGGCATGACCCTCTAAGTACTTCTAATTACCAAGTATTTCAGGGATCTCTTAGCTGCCTGTACTTTCTCACAATCAAGCTTAAGCTCGTCAGCATATGGGGGTTTCCGAAAATAGGGGACCCTAATATAGTATCCTAAATATTAGGATCCATAATATAAGGACCCCCAAAATAAGGTACCCTAGTGAAACCGGAAAGTTGGAACATGGATTAGGGATAAACGCTGCTGAGATGCTCTCTACTTTACCCTACTATGGGCATGAGAGCGATGTTCGAACTTTCTGGCTTCTACATTACAGGAACTTGTCTTCGAGAGTCCAGGTCGACGCTATTCATGTTCTGCGTCCAACTCGCACCAAGATGCACGAGCAGAAGCGTCGTGAAGGCGAAAATCTCGGCGTAGCTCGACCTCATCCGGCAGAGAGTTCAGATTCAGTGTATAGGGCTTGCTCCAAACAGGTCCCAAGCAATAACCAAGAACTACTCAGGCTGCGATCTTAAATTAAACCCGAAACCTAAACCCCAAACCCTAAACCGTGGCTCTGCACCCTAAACCCTAAAAGATCCCTCTGCATTCCTTTGAAGGCGCATCCTCCGGGTCTCACAAGGCTTGGGGCTTAGGGCCTAGGGTTTATTTGGGTTTTGGGTTTGGGGTTTAGGTCTTTGGGGTTTGGGTTTAGGGTGCGTGTAGGGTTTTGGGTCCCGAAACTAAACCTTAAACCCTAAAACCTAAACCCTAAACTAAACCCTAAACCCCCCTAAACCCTAAACCCTAAACTAAACCTTATACCCCAAACTAAATCCTATAAACCCTAAACCCTTGGCAAGGCACAGCCACACCCCTAAGCCTCAAAACCACTAAACCCGAAACGCTTGGCAAGGCACAGCTGCACCAGCCATGATCGCAGAGGCCGCTCCTTCAACAGGCGCTCTGCAGCAAGCAGCCTCGAAGATGAGGAGGGCTTTGGGCTCAGGGTTTTGTGGCCCTAGGGCTTTAGGGAAGGACTAGGGTTTAGGAGTTGAGAGTTTAGGTTTAGGAGTGTAGGGTTTAGAGCTTAGGGCTTTGGGCTCGGGTCTAACGTTGGAAGTATGGGCCCTTGGGCCTTTCTAGGGACCCTTAAGGGTACATATAGGGTATATAGTAGGTGTGTAAGGATCCCAGGGCTAAGGGCCCATACTAGGGGCCCATGGTTTCAACCTTAGATTTGGGCTCGGGGGTTTTCTGGCCCTAGGGGATTTAGCTAGGGAACAGGGTTTCGGAGTTTAGGGTTTAGAGTTTAGGTTTAGGAGTTTAGGGTTTAGAGCTTAGTGCTTAAACCCCAAACCCTTAGACCCCAAACCCTTAAACCGTAAACCCTAAAAGATTGGAGGGCTTGGGGTTTAAGATGCCACCTCTACGGCTCTGGGCTTGGGTTTTGTAGGCCGTGCAGACTTGCAGATGCAGTGTTTTGGCTTCCCGGAAGAAGCCAGGAGAGGGTTCAACGGGGCGGGGAGCAATCAAGGATTCTAAAAATGCAGGGGCCTTAGATAATTCGCCGAAGCGGTCAGAGGTTCCTATTCGGACTTCCGCTATTCCCCACCTCTTCCTCCCCCGTGACCCCCACCGGGGGTCCCTCTGTGTGGACCGGAAAATGAGGAAATCTCGCCTCCTGCAATGGATTTGGGCTCTCTGTAAGAATTCTCACCCACCCCTTCACCCTCGCTTTGGCCTGGTCCCTCCTCCCCCTCCAGGCCCCTCCCCCCCGCTTGGCCCCCCCCCACATTGCTTCCGCTGCTGCGCGGCTCTGCTTGTTTGTACTCGATTGCCTCCCCTTCCCGGTCCTCGCCCGCTCCGCACTCACAATATCATCTAAACTCTAATATCAGTCCCTAAACCCTAAACCCTGAAACCTAAAACTGATCTCACAGCGAGCACCGCGAGCCTCGTGCTCAAAGGAAACGCGGGCGCTGGCGAGCCATGGCTCATTGCAGCATCCGTCATTAGATGTCTAAGACAAAAGTTGCTCGCTACTTGCGGATGCGAGTCTTTGGCTTAGGGTCCTAAACCCTAGACCCCTAAACCCCAAAACCCCTAAACCCGTAAACCCTACATTCAACCCTGAACCTAAAGCCCGTAACTACCGCCTGCGCCGTCAAGTCTTCAAGGAAGTGAAAACAGGGGCCTGAATAATTAGAATAGTGTTTTGGGGGCCCGGTATACTATGACTATAATAAGGACCCACCCCCCCAAAAAAAGGGTATTGGTAATTATATAGGCCCCTATAAGGCCTTAAGGCTTTGAGGGCTGTTGTGAACAGAGCTCCACATGGGGTTGTGGGTTAAGGTTTCGGCCAGTTGCAAAGGCCTACTTTGGGGTGCGGGATTCGGGGTTTAAGCTGTCGGGGTTTGGGGTTCGGGGTCTCGGGTTCAGGCTTAGGGCTTATGGGTCTCTAAACCGTAGACCCTAGACCCTGAACCCTAAACCCTAAATGGGGGCTTGGGTTTTTTGTTGTAGTTGCCCGGCTTGTTGGCCCGAATCTTAGCATCTGCACGCTCTATTGCCTGAAGCCAAGAGATGCCACCAGCCCAGCCAACACCACGAAGGCCACATCTTCCGAACAAGAACGGTTTATTGTTTAGGGTTTAAGGAGTTTAGGGTTTGAGGGTTTCTTGCTTGCCTTGCCTCCACCGTCATTGAAGGATTCCAACCGCTAGAGCTGGCCGGACAAAGCCAACAGAGGGCAAAGGTACCCTCGACCCTAAAGCCTAAGCCCTAATCCCTAAACCCTAAATCTAAACCCTAAATCCACCCACACCAGTGCCTCTGACAGGAGGATATCTTTACTTCTTCTCTGCCGAATCAAGAGTCGAGTTTCCTAACTTCCTGCTTAGAGGCCCGGGGGGGACTTAGTAAGTCGGTTATAAGTAGGGTTTAGGGGTTTATGTAGGGGTTAGGGTTAGGGGTGATAAGGAGGTTATGCCTTTATGCTTGGGGTAACTCCATTCAGGGTACTTATAACTCTACTTGTGACCTACTTACTAAGTCCCCTGGGCCTCTAAGTAGCCCCGCGGTGGTTAGCGATGTTTCCTGGTGGGTCACTCTTTTGAAACCTCAACCGCGAGTTCTGGAAAGCGACCTTGCCACACATTCGCGTATATCAGATCTCCAATCAATCTCCGAAGCCCTAACCCTAAACCCCGAAACGCCCTGAGCCCAAGACCACAACAGCAACCCCTGCACTTGAAACCCGGAGCCTCCAGCCCTGCATGGCGAAGCATGTCGACTTAAAGTCTCGATGCAAATAGTTCGCATTGCAAGACTGCTTGCAGCTAGAATCACAACCTCAACCCGAAAATCTAGAGTTTTTGCCCTCTGCATTTAGATGACTAGGCCACTGCGAGTTCCAATCGTTCTATACTGGCATAGACCACTTACAGGCAGTACTTACAGTACAAACATAGAACCTCAAAAATGTTACAAACTCTTCCATCGTTCCGTCGACTAAGGACGCATTGGCCAACTAACGACTGCTTAGCGAAAAGCTTCTGCAGTTAGGCACCGAGGGATATGAAACAGAATCAAAGTTGCTAGTTAGTCTTCCCTGCTGAACCCAAATTCATAAGCAGCCGTACGAACAACACTCAACATAGGCAAAGAATATAATATGCCCCTGTCTCGTCATATGGCCCGAGGACCCCGAACCTTAAATCTGATAAAGGCTGAAGAACCATCTGGCTACCAGCAGTTCACATGTGCACGTGTTCTTAAATGCTACCGACATGACATTACCAAAGAAAACACTCCCTAAACTCCTTTAAACCCTAAACCCTAAACCCCCAAACCCTGAACCTCCAGCCCTCATGGCATCAAAGTGTGCCGTCCAAGCTACGAGCTGTTGCCCAAGGCACGCAGGAAAGGTATGTTTTGAGCCTCGGCGTTGCACTGCTAACTACGATGGTAGGCAGACTATATCTCCATCTATCTATCTATCTATATATATATATATATACTAATTATACATTCTTGCATAGTCTGATAAAAATAGTATTAAAAAGGATATGATACATTACCATACATACAATACAATAGTACATCATAATGTAGAAAAGAAAAGAAAGAATAAACATAACCAGTCTCTATATAAAACGATAACAAGCAATACAAGCATGCGATAACATAATATACCGTATTACAACATAGTGTAAACAATACGCTGGTGTATGTATATATATATATACATGTATCTACAAGTATAAATAAATAAATGAATACATAATTAATTTATATATATATATATATCTGTCCAGGGTGGCGCTTTCTGTATATATATATATACTCAAAACAGGACATGATATCATATAATATATAGTGTCATATTAAAAAATATGATATAAAACTATATAGCATATAATAACGTATAATATAGTGCAATACAATGTGATATAGCTCAATATGCTGTAACATCATGTAAAACCATATTGTGATGTATTACAAAACACGATACTGCGAAGTACTACGATATGTTGGTATAATGTGACATAATACAAAATAGCATAACATAATTTACCGTACTATGGTCTTATAGATAAGTAAATCATATAAACATAAGGATATGGGGAACGGCTTAGTCGTTTAACTATGTGTCTGTTTTATCTTGAACTATTGGTTGTTCATGTCCATTTCGGAGAACCCTTTGTGAAAGACAAATTCCGGGAAAGGAACAAACTACAAAGCGTAAAACTCATACACCCTAAGCGCCAACACTATTCCCAGCAGTTCTTACTGAACTTGCAGCCCTGAGCCCGACTCAAATCTCTGAATACTCTGACGCCTTATGCTCGGGCTAGAACAAGTTAGAATGGAGTTTGGGGGCATACTATACTTCAACTACGAGAAGGAAGCCTACGGAGTCATACCAGCACAAAAAATCAGGCGTCTACATGGGAGTTTCCGAACATAAGAGGTACCTTATTTTGGGGATCCTTATAATAAGGATCCTACTATTTAGGGTACTATATTAGGGTCCTCTATTTTCGGAAACCCACCCATATGAAAAACAGAAGCCAAGCCCTGAGCCTCAACTCCAAACCGAAAGCCTGCCAAGCTCTAGACTGAGGGTTTAGGGTTTAGGGGTGTAGGGTTTAGGGTTTAGGGGTTTAGGGTTTTTCCCGAATGCGCAGCAGAAGGGTTCCTGTTTCAAAGGTTGGGGTCGGGGTCCAGGGGTCCAATCGTTGACCAGGNNTCGTTAAAGCGTTCGCAAGCGTCCGCGAAGCGTTCGCGAAGCGTTCGCGAAGGGTTCGCGTGTGTCGCAGTCCAGCCCAGCCCCGCCCGGCAGCCTGGGTATTGCTCGCAACTCAGGACTGGCATGTCTCATGTGTGGCTCATCGCTGATCAGGCGTCCAGGATTATGTTTTTGGGACCATCATTGCTCCGGCCCCCCAGCCCCCAGCCCCCAGCCCCCGCCCGCCTCCAGCTAGCCCAGCCCAGTCCGGCCCCA
>CAJNDV010025136.1:2225-24836 GCA_905221635.1 Symbiodinium sp. CCMP2456 | reverse complement strand
AAACCCTGAACCCTGAACCCTAAGTCTTGAACCTCAAACCCTAAACCTTGAAACCCTAAACCTTGAACCCTAAAACCCTAAAAGCTGAACCCTAAACCCTAAACTCTAAACCCTAAACTCCGAACCTAAGCCCCTTAATAAGAACCACGGAAAGGGCCTTTGAGCGCAGGCGCGGTTCCTGCTGAGGCCGAGCTTGAAGCGTCGAGTTTGGTGCTGGGGGTTCGGGTTTCAGAGTTTAGGGTTAAAGCCTTAGGGTTTGGGGCTTAGGATTCAGGGTTTAGGGATTAGGATTTAAAGTTTAGGGATCAGGGCTTCGGATTTAGGGTTTAGAGTTTAGGGTTTCAGAGTTTAGGGTGTAGAGTTTAGGGTTTAGGGCTTCGGATTTCGGGTTTAGAGTTTAGGGATTCGGACTCAGGGTTTAGCGTTCAGGGTTTCAGAGTTTAGGGTTTCAGGGTTTAGGGTTTAGGGTTTCAGGGTTTAGGGCTAAGGGTTGATTCATCGAGCAAAATTCGTGCACAGTGCTAGACTCATAGCTACCGCACACTTCCGCCCCCCCCCCCCGGGTCCAAGTAACACTTGAAAGGTACACTTCGTACGTACACAGGGTATCGGGGGTGTCTCAGGGATCGGGGTGTCTGCGAGCATACCCGAGTTAGGATTCAGGGCTAGTGCAGTTTCGGGTTTGCGATTCAGGGTCCACTTGTAGTATCCGTAGGGTTGTAAACCCCCGGATAGGCTATATAAGAATAGTTCTCCTAAGGGTTGTAAGAGGGGTTGTAAGCCCCCTGATATAGGCTATAAGTATAGTTATCCTACTTACAATCATGCTTATAACTGCCCATGAGCCTCCAAGTAGGGCTGTGGCCTTCTGTTTCGGGGAATCCCAGAACCTCCCTGCCCTCGGTCGTACATACATACGGTAAACTAAAGCAACAGTGGAAGGGTACAAACCCAATGCCCAAAGCCCTAACCCTAAACCCTAAAAGCCCTAAACCCTATAAACCCTAAACCGACTAAACCTTACTTAAACCAACAATGTGACAGTGTGGGTACATATGCATCGCAAGCGGAGCGACCCTGAAGCACTGCGTGTCCGAAAGCAGACACAGCAAGCTGAGTTACCAACTGCTGCTTGAAGGTGAAGAACACATGGGTAGTTCTCTAAACTAGGGTCCCTTTAAAACTCTTTTGTTTATAAGGATGCCGTGCTATATTGGGGGACCTACAAAAAGACCCTAATTTAGAAAACTATTACCTCATAACTAGATTCTACCACTCAACCACAACAGACTCAGAGCCCTAAGCCCCAATTAGGACTTCGGATGATACTGCCTGGGTTGCGGTTCAGGTCTTAGGGCGCGTCTCATCTGGATATCGGTGTTTTCTAAACCCCATGGAGTCATAGAGCTCAAGCTTTAGGGCTAAGGGTTTTAGGGTTTAGGGTTTAGGGTTTAGAGCTCAAGCTTTAGGACGTAGGTATCTAAGATGTGGTCTTAAATATTGGCTTTTCGTGCAGATTCTCCCTTAACTTTCCTATCAGACTCAAGCCGGCAGGTCTATGGAATATCCTAAACCAACAACATGTCATGTAGAGGCCTTAATAATTACAATAGGTTTGGGGGGGGGTTCCTTAGTAGATTTATAGTATAATATACCCCAAACTCTAATTATCAAGGCCCCTATATTACTTGAAAGCTCTTGTAAGTTGGTGGTCAAGCATGGTCACAGTAGCTATACGCCCCGATGCTCCATGCAGGAGCTTACGAAGCTCGAGTCCATTTGGGGTTGAGGCCTTCATGCTCTGGGTTCTAAACCCTAAACCCTAAACCCCACAATCTGTCCATCAGTTTCGACAGGTCTGAGTCTGACTACTGAGAAGATAGTGGATAGCATTGGAAAGCCCGCCGAAAAGCCGACAACAGGGCTAAGGCTGCTGAAACTGCTGAAGCGTCCGGTGCTTGTCTCTGCTGCTGCTGCTGCTGCTGCTGCTGCTGCTGCTGCTGCTGCTGCTGCTGCTGCTTCGCTTCTTGTTTGGTTGTGGTTGCTTTCGGAGCTTTCGGATGGTGCTGGTGTCGCCGCCCTGATTTGATTTGCTCGAGAAAACCTGACATGAATCCATCTGCTATGTTTTTGTGAGTGGGGCTGTGGCTTTACGAGTTATCGCCAGAATCAAGAGGTCCACTGTGCTGTGATTGATAGGAGCGGCGATGACGATCCTGCTGGCGGTCAAGATGACTGCGTTGGAGCTGTCGGTGATTCTGCATGTCACATGTTGCAATGCGATGGCTGCAGGACTGGTCTGCCTACCGTCACGTATCCCGCAAGGTTCTTGTCATCAAAAATCTTACAATGTGTCCTCTGTGCTTTCTTATCATAAACATCTGGTTTCGCGATCGCAAGTGTTGCAGTCTTCATAGCCGTTTATCATTGCGGTGTGGCCAATCACAACCGAGACAAGAACTTGGAATCAGTTCATCCCAATCCATCACCAAATAGTAACTCCATATCACCACGCTATACTGCAGGGGTTGCATATCGCAGATGCCACACAGAAACCCTCAACATGTGAATTTTGGTGGTTGAGGGCTCGGGGCTTCAGTGCCCTAAAGGAAAACCCTAAACCCTAGACCCAAACTCTAAAAACCCTAATCCGATGAAGCCCAAACCCCAATCCGATAGCCGACGAGTAGCTGCATTGGAATCAACTGGAGTGGACCTCTCGACGATGCCCTGTCGTTGGGTTTAGGGTTCAGGGTTTAGGGTCATCGAAGCTGTTGGAATTGGGGGGGGGGCTTTTGGGATTCAGGGTGTCGGGTGGTGTCCGAGCATGAGCTTCCATGCTCACGTAATAGAGTGAGATCCGTTTGGAGGCTGAAGGGCTTGGGTCCTGGGTAAACCCTTGACAGGGGGCTTTCCGAGTTCTGCAGGTGGTTCCAACTCTTTTGGTGAAGCCTCCAGCGCTAAACCCGAAACCTGGGACTTGCGACCACTTTGCGTCGGTTTGGGGTTCAGGGTTGGTTTACGTTTCAGGACTCGTAGGCAGCCTTGGCGCACAAGCCCATCTCAGATTTGATTGACGGAGTGTTTCCAAAGCAAAGGCATTGGGCTCTGCAAGGAGTGCCCTGCTCTCCTGAGATCTTGACAGGAGCCAGAAAACCGAAAGCCCCGAAAAGCACGAGCTTTAGGCCAGGGTTCTCTGCACCCAAACCCCAAAGTCCACAAACCCCCATTTTTCTGGACCCCCAAAGCCCAAACATTCTGAAGCCCCTGTAATTTGACTTTAAGCCTATAAGCCCAAAAGTCTAAACCCTCCCCAAGCTCCCTACAACCCTAAACCCCGGGCCCTATGGGGCTTAGGGTATAGAATCTGCAGCTTGAGCCAAAAAGCCTTGGACCCACAGTCTCTCCGGCTCATCTTTGAGTAGTGGGCATCGCCCTGCAAATTATGGGCCTTCGAGACAAAGATAGGGTTTAGAGTTTAGGGTTTAGGTTTCAGGCTGCCTGAACACAAAACCCTAAACCCTAAACCCAAACGCCAACATCCAAAGCACCTTGACGTAGGAGAGGATCGTGACAAGGCTTGGCCGTTTTAACCAATCCTTGTGCCTTGGCAGAAGTACGGTTCTCGGGTGTAGGGCTTAGGGGCTCTAGGGTTAGATCCTAAACCCTAAACCCTAAACCCGATCCTGAACCCTAAACCCTAAACCCTAAACCCTAAAACCCTAAACCCTAAACCCTAATTAAACCCTAAGACTTCATACGGTAGTTACAGCTGCTGGCGCTTGCTGGGTGGAGGGCTCGATTCTAGGGACTGTCGGGTAGGGTTTAGGGTTTAGGGTTTAGGGTTTAGGGTTTAGGGTTTAGGGTTTAGGGTTTAGGGTTTAGGGTTTAGGGTTTAGGGTTAGGGTTTAGGGTTTAGGGCAGTTGTCAAGCTTTTGGGGTTTCTGGCTTTGACGGGTGGTCATAATTCTGATTGCGAGCTAGCGTGGCTATGAAGAAGCATGAGACCAGTCCCAGTTCGATGATTTCTACCGACGCTAATCCAGATGTTCTGTAGGTAATGGGTTCGCTCACTAATTCAACAGGACCATAAACCCTACATCGCAAACCCTAAACCGTGTAGATTACAGTGTATATAATTATAGCCAGCCCGGGTTCTTTTCAACTTTGCGTCCCAAGTTTTAAGTTTTTTTTGGGGGGGAGGTGTTTCAAGACACTGAGACTGCTGCTTTGGGGTTTCGGCGTAGGGACCGTAAGCATATCGACACTCCGCAGATGTCACCCTGAAATCAGGACTGAACATTTAGGGTTTAGGGTTTCAGGGGTTTAGGGGTTTAGGGCTTAGTCATCAGGTTTGCCTTAAGTGCGGCTTTTCGGTCGACACCTCCCAAGCCCTAAACCCTAAACACCCAATGTATCTGATCAACTTGAAGATCAAGCCCTATCTGTATCGCTCATCATCACACGGCCAGGAATCGTAATACAGATTGCCTTGTGGAGCACCATGCGCGATACCCAAAAAAGTTAAAAGCCACCTATCCACCTTGCCTTGGAAATATCAGCCTGTAGTCAGTAGCAACCTCCACAGACGGTGACGGTTTCGGGTTCGTGTCCTGGGGTTTACGCCGGAGATTCGAAACCCTGCAGCAGACACCGAACAGACAAGACATCACATGCTAACCCTGAAAGCTGCAACACCTACTTGCAACCCCGAAAGCCTGAAACCTAGCACCCCTCAGAGACAACTAACAACCTAAACCCTAAACCCTAAACCCTAAACCCAACCCCCGGCAGACCCCACATGACGGCCAGCGGCAGCATGGCTCGGACCAGTCTGTCGACTTGCCTACGCGCATCCGAGCATGGGGAGGCATGTGCGGTCATCTGGTAAGTCCAGTGATGTCGAGACCATTCTAGGCTTAGGGTTTAGGGTTTAGGGTTTAGGGTTTAGGGGTTTCAGGTTTAGGGTTTAGGGCAAGCCCTGGACTCGACTTCAAACTTGATCAAATTGTCCCGGTTGGCTGAACGTAACCCAGTGAGTAAACCATGGCCTGCGAAGATATCACCAAAACGACACTGGAAGTTTCGAGTCTGTCGTGCCAGAGATATAGTCCCTAAACAATTTACCCAAAACCCTAAACCGGTAGCGAACCCGAAGGAATCATGCCGGAAGGGGAGGCCAGGGTGTTTTTGTTTTTGTTCCGCGGCCTTTTTGCTCCTGGCCGCTGCCGCTGCCACGGGTTCTAAAAGCTTTTTGCTCTCTGGCCGCTGGGCCGGTGGTATTTTTTTTGCTGTGTGGCCGCGCTGGCTGGCTGCGGGGCGGCTGCGGAGCAAAAAAAACACCTTTTCCCCTGCCCACAGTGTTTTTTTTTTGCTCCGCGGCCGCCCCGCGTCAGGGGAAAAAGTGTTTTGTGTTTTTGCTCCGCGGCCGCCCCAGCCGGCCAGCGCGGCCACACAGCAACAAAAAAACACCACTGGCCCAGCGGCCAGAAAGCAAGAAATCGGTGTTTTTTTTGTTGCTCCGCGGCCGCCCCGCACGCTCACTCACGGCCGCGGGGCCGTAGGCCTGCCGGGGGTGGTGTTTTTTTGTTGCTCCGTGGCCGCCCCGCACGCTCACTCACTCATGGTCGCGGGGCCGTAGGCCTGCCGGGGGTGGTGTTTTTTTTTTGCTCCGTGGCCGGCCCTGGGTGGGATTTGTCGAGTTTGAGGGCTTTTCCTTCCCAGCTCAGATTCGGTGGAAGACTTTGGGTCTTCTGATGTTGAGGTCAGGCGTTTAGGGTTCAGGGTTTATGGAATTTAGGGTTTAGGGTTCTTCAGGGTTTAGGGTTCTTCGGGGTTTAGGGTTCTTTAGGGTTAAGGGTTCAGGCTTTCGGGTTTATAGGATTAAGGGTTTAGGGTTTAGGGCTCGGGGTCTGGGGATCTGGGCCTTTAAAGCATTGTTTGGGGTTTCGGGTTTAGGGACTGTTGGGCCTTCGAGTTTGGGGTCCCGGGAGTCGTTCCTGGGTTGATGAGATCTTACCAGCAGAAACACTCCTGGTGAGGCTAAAATAGGGGCCTCAATCATTGGCATAGGGCTATGGAGATACATTATGCTGTGGGAACCCCAAGAAAGTATAGGTAATTATTAAGGCCCCTTGATCACGGCTAATGCTTCCTGATGAACACTGGTGCCGAGTGCACCTTTCAGCCCTGCGGCACAAAAAAAATACTAAACCCCCGAACCTCAACAACCCCCCAAGCTCACTATGTAAAGCTGTATGAAAGACTAAACCCTCTGATCTCCTAAAAACATCTTCTAAAGCCCTACACAACCCTTGTAAAAGCCCGGCTGACACAAAAAAGCCTGAGAAAAAGCCTTAGCCCCTCCGTGGCGCCGAGGCCGCGACTCGAAATACGGGCTGTCCGGAGGGCAGACCTGACCGGCGTTCTCAAGCGTTCCCGCTATGATCTGAAGGACTCCCAGATGAGTTTAGCCCGATCCAGACCCTAAACCCTAAACCCTAACCCCAAAACCCTAAGCCATGCTCTCTTTTGGGGCTTCATGACATGAGTGTCTCCAAGCAGGTCTGACATGCCCCTCCCCCCCCCCCATGCGCTTCTCTTTCCAGAGCCGCGGGCCGGTCTGTTTGTTTTTCGGTCACCTCTTTATTGGTTTAGGGGCTTGGGGGCTTAGGGGTTTAGGGGTTTCGGGGTTGGGTTCTAGGGCTTAGAGTTCGATGTGGGCTCAAAAGCCCGGTTTGCAACAAACTTTTTTCTTACACACGTACGAAGTGAGTGCGATCGAAGCTCCACGACCTAGCTAGAAAGTCAAGCACACGCGAGAGCATTCGACCGCAAACTCCCAGCTCTGCTCTCAATCCCGCATCAGGTGCGCCTTCACCCGCCGTGCGACATTGTCCATGTTCCGGAGCGTGACCGTGGTCTGCGCCAGAGGGTTGAGATGGGCATCACTTCAGATCAGGTTGGGGTATCGAGGTACTGAGGAAGCTTTGGCCTGGCTTTGAAAGCGACCTGCAAGAGCATCAACCAAAAAGTCCTAAACCCTAAACCCTAAACCCTTGCTCGCTCATTCCCCAAGCCTTGCCAGCTCTTCAAGATAACAAGTGGAAGGCATTCTGGGAGTTTAAGCAAAGGAGATCCCGACAGAAGCCTTAAGGAGTCGGATAAAGCTGAGAACGGTCCCCCCCCCTCATAAGAAAGAAGCCTCCATACTCACCGACGGCTGCTGAGCCCTGCTCCCAAAGCCTCAAAGCCCATCCTGAAAACCGCCAACACCCGACCCTAAACCCTAAACCCTAAACCCTAAACCCTAAACCCTAAACCCTAAACCCTAAACCGTTTTTTGTTGGATTTTCAGCTCCTGAACAGAGAGGCTCAGGGTTGAGGGGTTTGGACTCGGTCCCCAAACCCCGAAACTACTGAACCATAAACCCCAAGCCTCCAAACTCTAGACCGGTTTAGGGTTTAGGGTTTAGGGTTTAGGGTTTAGGGTTTAGGGTTTCCAAACTCTAGACCTCCATGCCCCAAATCCCGGAACCCTTAACCCTCAACCCTACCTGTAGCCGGAAAGACCTACCTTTTTTTGGGTTCCTTATTCGGGTTTCTATATATATATATATATATAGAGTTGCTTAACAAGGTAGAAGTCTTTTCGGTTACAGGTAAAGCCCAAACCTTCAAACTCCAGACCTCAAGCCCCAAAACCCGGAATCCTCTACCCTAAACCCTAGACCCTAGCTTTGGGCTTCGGGGTTCTTTGCCCAGAGCCTCGTACGTCTGGAGGCCCTCGAACTCGACGAAGCCGATGACGGGCGGATGCACGCTGCGTGCAGGGCGAAAGGTGGAGGAGTCTCAGGAGAAAGTTGTTGGGGGTTTAGGGTTTAGGGTTTAGGGTTTAGGGTTTAGGGTTTAGGGCTTAAGGTTTAGGGTTTAGGGGTTGGGAACCCCAAACCTTCAACCCAGCTTGTCTTAGCTTGCTTCTGCTACCCCGAGTCATAAGCCCTAAAGCCTGAGCCCTGCAGCAAGAAGTTGCTGCTTGCGTTGTTGCTTTTACGTGGCTCCCTGGCTTCTCGGCTTTGTGGTTGCGCGACTTGTTGGAGGGGATGGGAAGGCTTGTTTTCTACAGTGAGCCAAACCGCAGGTCCCTGACGAATTGAGCCCTAAACCCTAAACCCTAAACCCACAACCTATGATACAAGCCCTAAACCCTAAACCCTAAACCCACAAAACCGAACCTATGATACAACTGAACCCTCGGCCAGATTGTAGGTTCAGCCCTGACCGCGAAACCTTTCAGGGCCTGCTGCCTTGCCGGACTTAGGACGGCAGTGCTCTTATCTTCGACACATCCGGGGAGGCCCTGGGCCTCGAGAGTCATGGGCCCTGTAAGTCCACAGCAACTACAGGGGATGAAAGCTACGTAGTTCTTGTGGCCCTTATCTTGGGCCCACACGAAACGCACCGAAGCCCCTCCAAGCTTCAGATGTTGTAAGGAACAAAAGCCCAGCAAGCCTCAATGTATAACCCCGATAAGTAAAACCTATAGTGTAGAACCCCGATAAATAAACCCTAATGTAATTATTCCCTGTTCGCACGACAGAGGCCCAGGGGCCTAAAAAGCGGCACGTCGATCGGCACCACCGACCTTCCGCGCTTGTTCCGCCCGGCTAACTTAGGGCCTTTATACTGGAAGAGGATTTTGGGACATCTCATGGTAGAGTTATACAGGGATGTTAAGGGGATACGATATCGTTACTAGCTGCGGTAGCTGTCTGGCCACTGAGCAGTCCGACTGCAACAGCTATCGACATGTTGCTCACCGACAGCAGAAAATTGAATTTGCTATCAAACTCCACGAGATTGGGATGAGGGTAGGGGCTTGAAGATTTGGGGTGTAGGATCAATCGCTCGGAGATAGAAAGGTATTGGGGTTGAGGATCAACAAAGTCATGTTTCATGTGCATTATACCATACGGGGTGAGCAGTTGCTCACCAATGTCGTAAGTGCAGACCGCCGCTGCCAGCGATGATGTTGCTGCTGAGTGTGAGGTTGTTGCCGATGAAGAAAATACAGTTGGTGACGGGTAAGAGCGACGGTTTAAGGTGCTTGAGTGATGTAGGATTTCGTCCACCAGTGATAGAACCATTTATACAAGAGTATGACTGTGACAACTTTCAAAAGGGCAAGCCGAAAAACCTTCAACGCCTAACGCACAAAACCGATTCCAACCGAGGCACCCAAAAGCTAGCTGTCTGGCCTTCATAACAAGGCTACAATTTCTGCATACTATTCAACCGTAACATGGCAACCCCAGAACAAAAAGGGGTAAACGACTTCTACCTGTGGACCTGGTATTGTCCGAGCGCCCTGCGTGGTGTGGTTCGAGAACCGCGCGATGTCGTGAAACCCGGTGATCCTGGGTGGCAAACCACATTGCCTAAACTCATTGACCCCGGAACCATGAACCACTGAAAAGTAAAGCTGCAAACTGCAGATGTTGGATTCGCTTGGTGTCTTTGAGTGACTGTTCCGAAGGTGCGGTTGAGGCAGTTCAGCCTGCTGGGCTAGTTGGTGGGAACCTTGAAAAGTAAACCAATAGGGTTTAGGATTTAGGGTTTAGGGTTTAGGGTTTAGGGTTTAGGGTTTAGGGTGACCATTCAACCTGCTAACTCTGATCCCCGAAGCAGTAAACAAGAGTCTCCCGGCAAAGAGCTGCCTTAGGTCCTCAACCTAACTGGAAGTTTCAGCATCTACGGGAACCCAGCTCAAACCTTTAAGAAAGTATGATCCTCATGTAGGTACCCAACGAGGAAACGAAACAAGTAGACCCAAACCTCGTTTCAAATCGAGATACGGGAGCTGCAGGAGTCACTCAGAACCTCGAAACCTAAGCCTGCCTTAGGCCCCATGCAAGGTTTAGAGTTTAAGGGTTTCATGGGTTCCTAAAACCCTAAACCCTGAACCCTAAACCCTAAACCCTAAACCCTAAAGCCCATGGGTTCCTAAAACCCTTCAACTGAAAAGGCCATGCAAGATCCTTGCGGGTGGGGCCTGGGACTATCTTTAGGATTTAGGGTTTAGGGTTTAGGTTTAGGGTTTAGGGTTTCGGGATTATCTGCTCTGAAGATCAGCCTCTGTCCAAGGGGCTCCCTTTGCTTGTACAACCCTCACAAACCCCAGCGTCCCCTTGTTTGAAAGTCCTACTTGGGGCTTTCATGGGTAGTTATAAGTGCTGTTATAAGTCTCTGAACCTGAGTTATAAAACTTATAAAACTATATAACCTTAGTTATCTCACTTGTAACTCCGACGTATGAAAAGCCCTGAACCTCCAAGTAGTGTTCCCTTCTTTGGGGCCCTGGGAAAGCCGGAAGTTGCAGCCGACGCCACTTGGGCTTCGCGAGGCCGTTCTGAACCAAGTTGAACTGCGTGGAACGCGTCGGCTTAAGGTCGGGGGCCTTAGTAATTTGAGCAGGGTTTGGGGTTTAGGGTTTAGGGTTTAGGGTTTAGGGTTTAGGGTAATTTGAGTAGGGTTTGGGTTTCCCTTATAATAAGGAACCCTAATGAATTTTAAGAAGGGTGTAGGGCTCCCTTGTAATAAGGAACCCTCAGGAATACTATTGGAAATTGTTTCGGCTTCTATATCTATGTTACAGCAATCAGGAGCTGCAAATCCAAAGCACAATCCCGCATCCTGACCCCCATGCACTCACCAAACCCCCTCAACAGAAATCCTAACCCTAAACCCTAAACCCTAAACCCTCGACCCTAAACCCTGACCCTACTCCTTGAACCCTAAACCCTCGACCCTAAACCCTAAACCCTACTTCTCATGCTCATTTCTCACAGCGGCCAGACCGCCCTGCTTCAAGGCGAGCCGGAGACTGCTTAGACGACTGGTAACTATGTTTACTGTAGGGGCCTTAATAATAAGAAGAATAGGGTTTCGGGGTATATTATGCTATAATTATTAATTATAATAAGGAACCCCCGAAATAGTGCATGTAATTATTAAGGCCCCTGTATTAGGATTTAAGGTTTAGGGCTAAACACGTAGATACATAGTTGACCAATAAATAGCTTAGCCCTTAAACTTGTCACACTCAAAGACCTCGACCCTAAACCATGGAAACTTGAGCCACGGGATACATACTCACCGAAACAGCTGAACCTGGTATGTCCAGAACCTGCATGATAGGCATAGTTATAGACACGGATATAGATATATTATGTACACCACATCCCCGCCTCCTGCTTTTCTAGCAGCAGCTGACTGGGCGTGCGCTTCACCAGCTGCTTCTGTGGGGCGAGGCACAGCTGAAGGACTCGAGGCCCGAGGGTTCAAGGTCGCCGTCAGGGCTTTAGGAACGGCTAGGGTTAGGGTTTAGGGTGTAGGGTTTAGGGTTTAGGCTTAGCTTTTAATTTAAGGCTTTAGAACGGCTAGGGTTAGGGCTGGTACTATGAACTGGGCTCCAAAAAAGTGGTTTAGGGTTAAAAGGGTATGGGTTACTATAAGCGTTCTGTAAAGGCTCTGTTCAGTGCGGAGCCGAGGAATTTGTGGATTGAGGTTTCGGGTCTTGGGAGTTCGGACTCTCAGCTTGAGGGCCGTGTTCAGTCCTGGCGGCGTCCCCGGGAACTCTTTAAACCCTAAACCCTAAACCCTGAACCCTAAACCCTAAACCCCAAACCCTAAACCGTGTGGGCTCTGGGGCTAAAAACGATAGTGACAAGTAACATCGAACGGTCGGCCGACCATGACTCTCCTAAATTGGGTACTGCCCGCATACAGTAACAGCCTATAATAAGGGTACCACTAAGGGTCTAATATGTCTATACTATGAACATTATTGAACTGTTACTGAGTGGGGGCAGTATCCAACTCCTAAATCATGAATCTGAAATCCTGAACCCTGGGCCTTAAAACGCAAACACTGTTAAAGTTACGAAGGCCTCTATATTGCTTGAAAGTTCATGGGCAATGTAAGGGCCTAAACAAGTTCAATATAGGTTTCTAAAAGGTCTCTATAAGGGCTCTATACCCACCTTGGTCAAGTTTTGAGCAGCGGCGGGACCATTTGAATAGGGCGTTGGTGCGTGTTGTGCTTTCAGTTTGTAGAGGGATTTGACGCATTCAGGTCAAGCAGGCAACAACCGCGAAAACTCTCAAGGCCAGAAACTTGAGAATCGCCAACCCCCAACTCAGATCGCCCTAAACCCAAGCCCTAAACCCCAAACCCCTACACCCCTAAACCCTAAACCCTGAACCTCTAGATCCCTAAACCCCTAAACCCCTAAACCCAAAAACCCAAGAGCTCCGCTCGACATCGCCCCAAGGCCTCACTGGCCGGATAGCCAACCCGCCTGGGCGCCAGAGGCGTCTCTCTCACGAAGACCCCCAAGCCCGGAACCCTGAGGGTTTGGGGGGTTTAGGGGGTTGAGGGTTTAGGGTTTAGGGCTCAGGGTGTCTAGGGCTTAGAGTTGAGGGTTTAGGATCTTGAGGGTTTAGAGTTGAGGGTTGAGGGTTCAGGGTTTAGGGTTTAGGGGAATCATAGCTGAATTCATACTGTGTACTGCCAGGGTTTCGGGTTTAGGGGAATAATAGCTGAATTCATACTAATTATGTAATGCTAGGGTTTAGGGCTTAGGGGAATAATTCTGGAATAACAGCTGAACTCATACTCTGTAATGCCCCAAACCCGAACCCAAAACCCAAAACACCCGAACACCAGGAGGGGACGGAAGCGCTAACGCCCTCCCTTGCAAGCCTCAGGAAGCCCCAAAACATCGGGGCCCATGACACAGAAGCCTGACAAGTATCCAACACTGCTCCTGATAAGGCTCGCTGTTTCAAGTATACTTTCATACACCCCAAAACCCTTCTTATTCTCAAAAAAAATTAAACCCTATTTAAAGTATACTTTCATACACGTTTAGGGTTTAGGGTTTCGGGTTTAGGGCTTAGGGTTTCGGGTTTAGGGTTTAGGGTTTCGGTTTCGGGTTTAGGGTTTAGGGTTGCTGATGCATAGGGCTCGGAAATATGCGATTATAACAGAGAGTTAGGGTATGTCGTAACCATAAAACAACTCAGAAGTTTCAATGCTACATCAGCGATGTGGCTTTCACACTGCCGGCTAGAGTTTAGGGGTTCAGGGTTGAGGGCTTAGGGTTTAGGATTAGCCAGACTATCAGTCTCAAAGCCCAGCGTGAAACCCCGAACACAAGCTAAGTGACCTTGGCTTGGAGTCGGATTTCCACTAAGAATGAACACCGGGCCCGCAGCGCGTTCTTGCTGGGCACATCGTGGAAAAGGCTGGGCAAGCTGACAGCCTTCGTGCAGAATGTTGCGGTCTAGGTGGTGTAGGGTTTCTTTGCAGGTTCTATAGATGACCCATACGACCCTAAACCCCGAATCCTAAGCATCAGATCAAATCTCGAAAAACCTCTGTAGCAAATCCTAGAACCTTCTACTTGGAGGATCATGGGACTTAGTAAGTACGGTTATAAGTCCCTTAATTGGGGTTATAAGTATACTTACCTTAGTTATAACCCTACTTACTAAGTCCCATGATCCTTTAAGTAGGAGTCTCTCTGAACCCTAGACCTGACAGGGTAGTTACTTGTGGGGCTACATGTCCCCCAGTATAACTTAAACTAATACCCCCGCTGATATATATATATATATAACTACCCATGAACCTACTATGTGGGGGCAGTCACAGTTGCTGTCTGAAGGCCCAAAAGTCTTATCTTAGGAGGAAGTGTTCGGCACCAAGTGCCTCCAAGACCTCGAAAGAAAAAGCAGCAGCCGTCCCCTCATCCCCCATGCCCTCAATCCAGGCTTTCGGGTTCGGATTGGGTGTAAAGTTTCAGAGTTCAGGGGTTCAGGGTTTAAGGGCTTAGGCTGGGGGGTTTAGATTTTGGACTGGGTGTTGGGCTTGAGGATGCTGTAGCCTTAACCAACATCCTAAACTTACTAAACCTTGAACCCAAACTGATGGGTCTTGCGGGTTTTGAGGCTTTCCTGATCTTCAAGGCAGAAGCCCTACAAACCCCAAACCCTACATGCGAAACCGTACTTGAGGCTTTCTATGGGTTTCCTGAACCCAAAAGCCCTGTGGCCCAAGGAGAAACCTAAACCCTCATCCCTAAACCCTAAGCCCTGGACACTCAGCCCTAAGCCCTAAACCCTTAGACTCTAAACCCTAAACCCTAAACCCTAAGCCCTAAACCCATAAACCCTAAGAAAAAATCAAAAAAGGGGAGGCCTTCGGGCCGAGTCCGACACCGGGGGGCTGAAGGACCTGCGCACACGAGGGCCGAAGGCACGGAGGGGCCTTCAGGATTAGGGCTTTTTAGGGCTTTTCGGGTTTAGGGTTTAGGGTTTAGGGTTTAGGGTTTAGGCTTTTCGGGCTTTTAGGGCTTTTAGGGTTTAGGGTTTGGGGTTTAGGCGTTTAGGGCCTTTTGGGGCTTTTCGGGCTTTTAGGGCTTTCAGGGTTTAGGGCACAGCGTTTAGGGTTTAAGGTTTAGGGTACAGGGTTTAGGGTTTAGAGATTAGGGGTTAGGGTTTGGGGAGAGTGGGATTCCTTGAAACGTGTGGGCTCTGCAATACAGGTGCTGGGGTTAAGTGTAAGGGCCACAATGATTGAAATTTAGTGTAGATTTTAGGGAGAAGCGTTGCAACGTACGGCTTCAAGGAGGGTAAATCGTCAAGGTACAAATTTGCAATCTACTTAGAGCTACCCACCCCTCCAGGAGAATTGCAATACTGCATGTCCTACTTGTAACTCTCTACAGTTTAGCACCCATTGCCCCTTAATTAGTAGGTAGAACCCATGTCCTGTAGGTAATTTGAGTCCCAGGTAGTTACGCTAGGGCTCTCAAGACCTCGACATCTCGGGGGATCTCAGAGTCTCAAGGACTTTGGTATGCCGAGTTCCAGGCTTGGTTTTCTAGGGTTTAGGGTTTAGGGTTTAGGGTTTAGGGTTTAGGGTTTAGGCAACCCTAAACCGTAAACCCTAAATCCAAAGCCTAGAGCCTGAGCTCTTTCTGTCTTTGGGGCTACCTGCCACTAGATGCCTTGTGCCGAAGCCTTGAGGTTGGAAGGATGTATAAGATAGTTAAGCTGCGCTCCGTAACTCGTCTCAGCTCCACAGACCCATTTATTTGCTGAGACCCGCGTGGGCTTGCTATAGACACAACATCTAAACCCTGAGCCCTACATTCCACAAACAAATCAGAGCTCCCCAACAGCCCCATATGGGCCCTCGGCTCAAGCCGAACCTTCTAAGCTCCTCAAATTCCCTAAGCAGGCTATTGTTCAACCCTCATCCTATTCCTTCGGCTCGTTTTTTCAAGCTCCGCCCGTCATGGGCATGCCGCCCCTCAGTGAATAAGGTGAACCCCCCTCCGCGTCTGGACTTGGACCAGAGCAAGTCCGTACCAACCTTCAAGGTGAGTAGCTTTATGCTAAACCCTAAACCCTAAACCCTAAACCCTAAACCCTAAACCCTAAACCCTAAACCCTAAACGGGCTTTAGGGTTTTGGGGCCTCGGGCTCTGGGGCTTTAGGGTTTTGGGCTCTAGGCTTGAAGGGTTCAGGCGATCTCTTCTGGGTTTAGGGTTTAGGGTTTAGGGTTTAGGGTTTAGGGTTTAGGGTTTAGGGTTTTGGTTTAGGGTTTAGGGGACGGTCCCCGGATTCCTGGGCCCAAGGCTAAGGCCGGGGGGGATACTGCGTAAACCCTCAAGCCCGAAGCCTTCACCCTAGACTCTGCAGCCTTCCGACCCGAACATGCCTCGTAAATTTCTTCCTTCCTTCCTACACCCAAACATGCCAGTGACAGTTTAGGGTTTAGGGTTTAGGGTTAAGGGTTGAGAATTGACTAGAAAAAATATGTCATGTTCAAGGACAGCTGTAGCTAAGGCTATCACTGCCACCCGATGCGACCCCTTAATTTAGAAACCTAAATAATTAGAGTAAGTCCTGGGAGTATATTTCTGTATACTCATAAGAAGGAGCTCTACGGAACACTGTTGGAACCCTAAAGCTAAACCCCTCAATCCTACACCCCTGAACCCCTAAACCCTAAACCCTTAACCCTAAACTTTAAACAACCCCTGAAACCCTACCTGCTGAACCCTAAACCCCAAAGGGGACCCAATGTGGAACAAGCCAGGACCACCTTCGAAAGCCCCAAACCCTAAAACCCTAAAACCCTACATCCCTAGCCCCGGAACGCCCAAACCTGTCGAACCCTGAAGCCTGAGCTCATTCAGGGTTTAGGGTTTAGGGATGTCTAAAACCTTAACGCCACAAAGCCCTAAGCCCACACTGAAACCATTATTCCGCCCTCAACCCTGTACCGTAAAGCCTAAACCCGTCACTGGAGTTCGCAGACGCAGCTTCCACTGAAGGCAGGCAGCCAGGACACCACGAGATTGAAAATCCCCGGTTACTCACCCAGGAGGGTCCTCTCGCCTTATTTTTTGGGCCTTAGGATGCAATAACCAGGGTTCTACACGCCGCTGTGAGTTTTCCACAGGGGTTTGAGACTTTCGAGGTTGAAGGACAGCTACGAGTAGTAGACACCATAACTACAAGCGCTTGAGGCCCCAAGTCCCTAAACCCAAACCACAAACTCTTTAACCCCAAACCCTCACTAAACCTTCTTCTTCATGCCCCTTCCAGGAACCTTGGGTTCTTACTATCCTGCTTTAGTGTCCTAGGACCTTAGGGTTTAGGGTTTAGGGTTTAGGGTTTAGGGTTTAGGGTTTAGGGAGCCCCAAACCCCAGGTCAACGAGCCACTCGTTTCAGGATCCTATGTAGAATCCGTTTTTAAAGTGGGGCGGGTGAAGGTCTCGGGGCCTAGGGTTTAGGGTTTAGGGTTTAGGGTTTAGGGCCTACATGAAGCAGGCCGCTACAGCACAAAGAGCCCCAGGCCCCTATAAAACCTCTTGCTATCAAACACCCTTTTAAAGACCCGTAAAGCCAGTGAAACAAAAACCATGCTATAATGCTCTAGTATTGCAACTATGAACTCCCTATTTCCATACACCTTATAATAATAAAGACATACACTCAGCCCACTGGCCGGTGAGAAAGGCCCTCCAGGGAAACGCATGAGCCGAATTGAAATGACCATCCATCAAAGCGCAGGCGTTCCCAGTCAACTTTGAAGAGGGTTTAAGAGGTCGGGTTTGGGGCTTAGGATTTAGGCAGGAAATGCTGGAAACACATCAGTAACCCATGACCGGAACATTGAGTTCTGCTTGGGTCTTGATAGCCCAAACTCTTTACATCAAGCTGTTCCGAACAAACTCGAATTTGCCTTTGAGGACTTGACCACCGACAACTGAACCTGAATCTACAACACGGGATTCAAGCCTGGGTGATGTCCTTTTTGACTTGAAGAGATCCTATCTGATAGGACTTGACCAGCGCGGCTCTAGTAAGGTGGCTACGGCGTTTGACTACTACAACCCCTCCAAGTTAACAAAGTACTTGAACCTTCAAACCAAGGCTAGTATAGGGGCCTCAGTGGGTTAGGTCAGGGTTTGGGACTATACAGGGACCATAATAAAGGGGGGGTATGCTGTCTAATTATCCCGACCCCTACATTATGGGCTTGTGCCACGAAGCCCTGATCTCAAGAGATGTCTAAGGGTTTGGGCTACGAAGCCCTGACCCAAAGATCATGGAAGGGGACCCCTGTCTTTGAGGAGAACTTTCCCAGGGCGGCCCTTGTGCCAAGGGGCCCAAGGAAGACGGGGACGGAGAAGAAAACGTCTAAGCCATAGATGACCGCGAGAATCCAAAACCCTCAAACCAGAACCAGCAACTCGAGACTCTGTGTAACTTCAGGCCGTGGAATGCATGGAACCATCAAGAAGACGAAATCAGCCCCCCAAGAACGTGAACCTTACCCAACCCTAGGCCCTGAAACCCTGTTGGAACTTTTGTAGACATTGCTGGCTTGCATGAAACCCAAACCAACCCCCTCCCCGGTCCTCGACCGACACTAGTGAAGGTCTCTGCGCGGCTGCAGGGGGTGATAAGCTGGGAAGACACTAAACCAAAACCCTAAACCCTACAAGCCTTTCTTGCCAGAACTTGGAAATTGTTGGGCAAGTAACGTAAACATCCTGAATTCAACACCGGTTTCCAACTCCAAATAATTACTTCTGGCACATCTTGCTAATGGGTTTAGGGCTTAGGGTCTTACGACCCATGAACCTTCAGCGATGCCTTGGTTGGGTCATGGCCCATGCGCATGGAAGCACCCATAGGTGAAAGCAAACAGCCCACCTCTCCCATTCCACCACCCTTTGCACCTAAACTGGCCTAAACACGAAACATGAGGGACGACAGGTCTTTATTCAGGGCACATTGCAACTCCTGGTAGCTACGAGGGCTTTTGAGGTCTCTGCGCAGAGGTCCTCCGTCTAACCTCCAAGGAATGCACGGCGGGCTCACTGCCCGGGGGCACATGTCACCGCTTTCCGCCCCGGCAACTCTCGAGCCCTAGGTCTTTTCCTTGCAAGTCCGTCGGAACCGTCGGGATCGCAGTTGTGGTTGAAAAGAGTTCCAGTACCCATACCCTCCTACTTGTATGGGACGACTGCAGCTGCATCTGGTACTGCTGTTACCACTACTACCACTGCGACCGTAGTACTACGACGACGATGACGACCACCCCTAAACCCCAAACCCTAAACCCTAAACCCTAAACCCTAAACCCTACACCCTACTACTAATTACAAGGTCACTACGCTGCCACTGCTGCTGCTGCTGCCGCCGCGGCTGCCGCTGCTGCTGATACTAATAATACTAATACGAATACGAATACGAATACGACTACTACTACTACTACTACTACTACTACTACTACTACTCCTGCTGCTGCTACTACTTCTACTTCTACTTCTACTTCTACTTCTATTTCTATTTCTATTTCTACCACTACTAGTGCTACTGCTGCTACTACTACTACTACTACTACTACTACTACTGCTTCTACTTCTACTTCTACTTCCACCACTGCTACTACTACTACTACTGCTGCTACTACTACTACTACTACTACTACTACTGCTACTACTACTGCTGCTACGACTACAACGACCTGTTTCTGCTTCGACAACGACGACGGCCCATTGATGACCCCGAAATGCTGAAAATCCGTCCTGGCTATTGTGGCGGAAAGCGATTTCTGTTCCTGCCCGCAAGCCTAGCGTAGCCGCCTGCATCTACAAGTTCCATGGAACTCTGCAACGAGCATGCTGCTGGCGCTGGACCGGCTTCTCATCCGCTGCGGGATTACGACTTCCTTCATGATGTGTGATTGGAATACGGTCTTGTGGTAAATTACACTAAAGTTATAATTGGGAGCCTTTAGGACTAGATGGCTAGGACTAGTCAGATAGTAACTATTCTGGCTTCTATAGTAGGTTCACGACATCTTGGGGCTGCAAGGAGATCTCTCTAAAGGGTCGGGGCCGACATCGCAAGCAGCACCTCTCTATCCATGGCTAGATCTACGACATCTTTAATTCAGTAATGCATGGGCTGGGCACGGTGGTGCCCAGAAGCTCCAAAAATCCTGGAGCTGTAGAGAACTCTGCTCGCAGCTTCGGTAAGGAATATCGTAGGGTTTAGGGCTTAGGGTTTAGGCATATCGATACAACCAGGAACACAGAACGATAAGGCCCCCTGCAAAACCAACAGAAACCCTGGGCAGTTCTGAGGCAAACAATGAGCTCGCGGATGGTGCTAAACATGCCGGACTACAGGCACCTTGCTTCGACTATACTCACTATACACAAATCCTGAACCCTACTTAAAGGATCATGGGACTTAGTAACTAGGGTTATAAAGACGGTAACTATAAATATAACCCCAATTAGGGTACTTATAACCTTACCTACTAAGTCTCATGATCCTCCAAGTAAGCTCTGAATCCGAAGCCTAAGCCTTAAATCCTAGACTATACTGAACTTAGACCCCTAGCAAAAATTATAATTTTAGCTGCTTCTTAGGGTTTATAGTAACCAAAGATTGAAAATTATTTCTAAGTACCCCTAAGTAGACCCTAAACCCTCAAGCAAAGCCAAAACCTTGAGTTCTACGAGTCGACCCGTAACGTAAGCTTAAACCCCGAAACCCGAATTCCAAAGCCCAAAACCATGAAAATGTTGGAGGTTCTGGCTAACAGGCTCAGAGGCATTCCAGCAGAGCCCTTAGGGCTTGGAGTGTAGGGTTTAGGGTTTAGGGTTCAGCTTCAAACCCTAAACCCTAAACCCTTAACCCTCAACGCCTAAACCCTAAACCCTAAACCCTAAACCCCAAAAAGCGTTTGGAGCCCCTGGGCAGCAGACTTAAAGGCATTCATTCATGGACCCGGCTCCGAGCTCAGGTCGTCATCGTCCTGCAGGGGTGTCTCTTCATATCACGGTTTGAAGTTTTGGCTTTTGGGTTTAGGGTTTAGGGCATTACGCTTTAAGGGTTTGGGTTTAGGGTTTAGGGCTTAGGGTATTACGGTTTAAGGTTTTGGTTGTTTTGTTGCTTTCTTGGTTGTTTGGGGTGTTGGGCTTTGGAATTCATTGGGAGTTTAAGGCTTTTTGTCTTGCTTTGATTACGCAGGATCTGTCGTGGTCTCGGCTTTGGGTAAAGGGCTTTTGCGGCTGGTGTTTCAAGATTTTGCGGTTAGTGCGTTAGCCCTTGTAGGGCTTGGGCTTAGGGGTAGGTTCACATGCATGTGGGGGCTTCGTGTGGTTGGGGAAAGCTTTCGACCTCTTGAGAGTGATGGATAAGGAGCAGAACGACAAAAAAGTCGAAACAGGTTGAAGTGTATCGAAGAAAGACAGCGACACAATGTCAGCACAATGGCCAGAAGACAAAACTCGCAGAAAGACAGAAACACAAAGAGAGAGAGAGAGAGACAAAGAAAAAGATAAAAGCCAACCTCTGAACCCTCAACCGCCCCGATTCAACCCACTTTGAATACATGTAAACGCATTTCAGGCATGGTATCTTCACCCGTATCCTCATGATTAAACAATGACACCTAAATCTCTGACCCCAAAATTCAGAAGGAGCCCTTAGCCCTTTGAACGCTCACCAAAGTCCCTAATTCCAACCCGGACCCATCCTCAACCGAAAAGCCCCTGCAAACGACCCCGCATAATCCGTACAAGACCCGCAATAGAATCGCAGAGACCTCAAGTGAGACCAGTAACGATGTAAAGGGCTTAGGGTTTAGGGTTTGGGGTTTGGGGTTTCGGGTTTAGGGCTTAGGGCATGCTTTCCTGCTCCATCATCAGGCTCTCCCGGTTGTCGTACAACCAGAAGGCCGTGGCATCAATGAGCATCGACCTAGCAATTAGAATAGGGTTTTGGGGCTCCTTTAAAGGGTTCCTTAAAGGGTTCTATAAGGGCCACTATAACGGTTTAGGGTATAGGGGCCTGAATAATTAGAATAGGGTTTGGGGTATATATTGTACGATACTGATAATAAGGAACCCCCAAAACCCTATTCTATGTATAAAGGCTCCTACACTAGGCTCGCTCCGCTTGAAACCGGGGCCCTTGGAGCATTTCTGCGTCAAGGTACATGTACCTACAACTTCCGACGACTTTGATGAGAAAACTACATGGAAGTCACAATTAGGCTTAGTTTCTTTTTTGCATTTCCACATTAAACCCTAAACCCTAAACCCTAAACCCTAAACCCTAAACCCTAAACCCTCACGGCGTCGAACTTGAGGCCTAGGCTCTTGGGTGTCGCAAGTTCGGTGGAAGGCTGTTGGGGCTGAGGCTACGGACTTAGGAGGGCTCATGGTGTAGGGCTGAGGGCCTTCTTGGGGTTTAGGGTTCGGGGTTTAGGGTGTAGGGCTTAGGGGTTTAGGGTTTAGGGTTTAGGGTTTAGGGCCTTAGGGTTTCGGGCTTTAGGGTTTCGGGTTTAAGGCCTTCAGGTCTAGGGTTTCGGGCCTTCGGGTTCAGACTTCAGTCCTTCCTTAGGTACTCGGTTTCAACCCCCCCACCCGGAAGACTCCAAACCCGAAGCTCAATCCTCACCGAAACCAAAGGGAGCCACATCCAAAACCAGCTCCACCCAAACCTCCAAAAACCCTCAACACACCCTGAACACCCATAGGAAGCCGCCTGAGCATCTCTGCTTTCACAGTGACAGCTGTCGGTCGGTTTAGCGCTTTGTTCAAGGTTTTCCATTTGGGGTGCAAAATGGAGTATGCAAGACGAGGAATGAGTTTACAAGTAAGAACAATCAAATGGAGAATGATGGGCACGACGCTGAGACAGCAGGAAGGAAAATTGCAATATGCAGAGGGGATAGCAGGAGCACTGCTTACTGCAGCGGCAGTAGTGGTAGTGGTGGTAGCAGTGGTATCCGAAGTACCCCCAGCTTGGCGCCCTTGCCAAAAGTAGACCAAGCTAAAATGCACGGCATCTCGAGGCGCATCGGGAAAGGTGGTTGGTTGGGGTTTGCCGTGTTGCATCTCGTGCACAATGCTACCTGGGGCAACTGAGTTCCGGCTCTAGGCCTTGTTGAAATTAGTGTTATCATTACTATCGTTATTAGTAGTAGTGGTAGTGGTAGT
>CAJNDV010025125.1:30117-59702 GCA_905221635.1 Symbiodinium sp. CCMP2456 | reverse complement strand
TAGGTCTGGGCAGGCGGCAGGCTTGTGGCATGCTTTGTTGCGCTAGTACTCAAGAACGACCAAGAACGTACATCGACGTCAAGTGGTTTCAACAAAGGTTTGCCACTGCCGAAACATACCATCCTGCTGCCCAGCTTGCTACAACAGTACACTTTTCCCGCCTTGCCCTCTGCCCCAACTCGAGACAATCCACGAAACACCCAAACACTTGCTACTTGACCACCAACCAAACTGCTCCCTGCCCCAGCCACACCAACACCTTCAGCAGCATTGGCATCAGCGGCGGCCACCGCCGCCACGGCCGCCCGCCCCCCCCCCCCCCCCACCACCATCATCACCCCCTGCCGTGCTGGGAATTCAGTGTTGGGCTGGTCCAGGGTTTAGGAAAACTAGCACTTGCCTTTTCGGTTGCCATCTCGCAGCATGGACATGAAATGAATGGTTTGAATAAATCGGAAACTGTGATCGACCTTGGCCCACTTTTCTTAAATCAAGGCGGGGCTCTTGTCTGCTTGAAGTCATGTTCCATCTCCTTCTGCGAGTGCTTCTGCAATCGAACCTCTCTCCTGTGCAATCCGCGCTCTCGCCATCAGAAGCTCTCAAGCGCATGCGGACGTACCTCCAGGCGCACTTCTCCATCGACAGGGTAGTAGCGCCAGCATAGTTCTCTTCAGAAACTTCATCCGGAAGCTCTAGATCCTCAGAGCCCCCCTCTGCGTTCATACTGGTGGCCACCTTCTCGATCTCATCTGCGTCCGCGGCATCGATGTCTATGCCTGCGTGCGCTAGCCTCGCAAAATAAAACTCGGCCTTCGAACGTCTCGGCTTCCTCCCAGTCATCGTCGTCATCGCTCGACCCTGATCCCGATCGACACCGCAGTTGCAGGTACCCAGTATCTCTGAGAATGAAAGACAAACGCCCGTCCTCCTGGTGGTGGACTTGGGTTTTTTCCTGTGTGCGGCAAGTTGTGTGGGTTGCAAACAAGTCCGCAAAAGCACCGCCCCTCCACGATCCTGCTGGTTGTGGACTTGGGCTCTTTCCTGACAAGTCCACGAGAGAATTTTTAGAGGACATGAAAGCTGCGCGCGAAAAGGTCCTCCTTCTCCCGCTTCTTGAGCCCTCCTTTGCTTCTGTCTATCCTCTTCCATCTCCTGGACCTTTTCCTTGGCCGCCTTTTCATCTTCCCTCCTCTTGTTACGTCTGTCCTTTTGTCTGTCGACGTAGGCGGTGCTTGCCTTCTTCAGCGCAGGCACTGCAACATCTCCGAAGGAGAGGTAGTCCCAGCGGTCAAAATCGTTCTGGAATGGCTCTTGCTTGATGCCTGCACCTTGCAGGAAGTAGTGGTAGCATGGGTGAACCGCAGCAGGAAGATCAAGAACGGCTCCAATGCGATCCCGGTTCGCATCCAAGTTGAGCTCCTCAAGCCTTGGAGGTCATGATTCATCCCTCAGCTCAACCATGCCAAAACACCTCAAACCTCTTTTCAACACAGATCTGGCCCTGCAACTGGTTCCTCTTCTCGACACCCCAGCCAGAGCTCTCCTCGTCCTTTCGCATGACTGGAAAATCGGCTTAGTTCTGCTTGGTGGGTGAATTGACTGTTAATTTCAAGGTTGTGGGGCTTTCGCAGCGAGGCTCCTCAAGATCGTGCAAGCTCTCCCACTGCTTCGGGTCGCGCAGCGCGCAGTAGGGCCGATAGTTGGGCACAGACGGCATCCAATTCCTCTGCTAGTGGAGGCATCATACCACTCGCCTGACTGCGCTGCACAGAGAATACACGCATTGATGCAATCCAGGCTCTCAACCATGTCCAGGTCGTAGGTGGTCATCTCCTTAGATGGGGTGAAGTGGTCCATCGCCTGTTCCTCAAGCTCGAGTTTCTCCAGCTTTCGCTGAGTCATCCGTGGCGGCGTCTTGAACTTCACGATCTGCAAGCAACTTATCAGACACCGCAGCTGTGTTTCCTCTTGGGATTAGTTTATCAGTTTATCAACTCTTGTTTTGGGATGAACGTCAGTCTTTCTTCCAGCGCAGCCCAAGCTGCTTTGCCCTTCCTGCTTCAGGGGTCACCGATCTTCATCGTCTTTCTTAGGTTTTGAGTAATTTATGATTCAGATTGTCTACAGTGTGTTCTTGTTGCTGTATGAGCCGTGCATACTGCAAGCGGACATGAATGCCACATTGCGGCTGAGCGCTTCTGACAGTCACTTTCCCCTCCACCACCCCGATCCACACTGCTGAAGTTGGTATATCTCTCTGATTGATCGCGATAGAACTCGATGGAATGGATCTTCTCACATGGCTCCCGCCCTTGCCTTCAGCTCCTTCATGGGCGCGCCTGGCTCCTGCTGTGAACGGATTGGACCCAGGCTCTTGACCTCGAAAGGGTCCCCCAGGCCCGGGATCAGCTGCAACGGATGGATGCTCCCCTGAGCCACGCATTTGGCCTCCTGAAGGGGTTCTGGGGTTTAAGGTCGAAGTTATACTGAGTCACGGTGCTTTAGTGGACCCCCTGCCTCGCTGTAGAAAAGGCACCAGTGGCCCTTAAATGGGTCAAAGCTGAAGTTCTGGACCGAGCCCACGGAGTCACGGCTGAAGTGATAAAAAGCCTCGTAGAGCAGGCGCCCCTCAACGCGAGAGGTAGGGAAGTAGTTGCCTTCGAAGTCTGTGTAGGACTGTGGGATCGGATCTTTTGCGGCTACAACAGACATCGGCTCATGGGCAGTCACCTGACAACAGGTGAACAAATAGCGGACCTCTGATTTGCTCTCGCCAGGATCCTTGGCCTCAAGCACGAAATGAGTCAGGACTCACTGCTCTTGGCAGCCCAGAACGTGCTCCGCCAGAGCCTCGATTCGGCCATGGCCCGAGGGCTCTCGCTTGGTCCAGGGAGTCAACTCCAGCTCACAGCCGCCCATGCCCTCGACGTCGCAGCAGCGGTACTCATATTGGTAGCTTTTGGCCCCGCATGCCTTGAAGGCCACCTCAGACTCAGATGAGTTCTCCTTTCTTTGCAAAACTTTGCTGAGTTGAACTCTGCCAAGCCACCGACTGCATGGCCTGGCCACTTGCACACTGGACGCGGTGGGCCTCCAGTTGGTAGAGCTCTGAGTCCTTGGCCTTACAATTCCGGATCAAGGCACTTTCAACAAAAACATCCTATTTGGGCACGAAGCGCCGAAGGCCTGCGTGCAGGTTGTCTGCAAGTCGTAGCACTGCTGGGGCCGGAAAACCAAGCTGGACATCCAATAGCCTGAGAGGAATGGGGCAGACATAAATTGCAACCGGATCCCAATCGCAGCCCCACTCACAAACAGAACTGTATGCCCAGGCCAGGCACTGTACCGGAATTGGCTGGGTGTTGAAGTGTTCTTCAGCTGGATCTTGGAGATGAAGTGCTGGCCCACAGGATCCCCTAATTTGCCAAGCGAGACCAGGAATTGCAGAGCATCCGAAGAGGCCGGTCTGGCATAGCAGGTCGAGTGTTCGTCGACACCGCAGAGATGCTCCTTCTGTCCGTGTTCCTTCATTGTCCAGCGGCTGATGCTCTCGTGCAAGGAATCCATGGGCACCTTGACAGAGATGCCACTTGTCAAGTGCATGAGCTACAGGACTAAGACCAAGGCCAGTGTGCTAGCTGATTGAGGTCGTGCTCATAGCAGTCCAGCATCTCGCCCGCCATACCAGCACACTGTTGCCTGCCATTGCCTGTGAACTGCAGCAGCGCCCTCCCTGGAGCGGCTGCCACAGGCATGAAGCGCCAGGTGTCACGGGCTCCCTGGCGGCAGCTGCCCCAAGTGGCCTTCATTGGGTGCAAGACTGAAAACTCCTGCAAACCTCTGCAGCTGTCGCGGTCACCAGATAGCCGCAAGTCTGCGGTCTCCTGCCCCAAAAGCCGCAAGGTTGTCTGAAACACCACCTCCGCCTTGGGCTGGCAAAACTCCCACTCCACATTGTCGTCACCCACGTAGCACCAGATCGTGGAAGAGTTATCAGGATTGCGGCAGAAGGAACTCGTCAGATTCAGAGTTCTCTGGCTTTCGTTGGCCCCAGACTTTAGACGGGGTTCCAGGTGGGTCAAGCGCTTCTCCCACGCAAGGCAGGTGCGACCATTATCCTCAGCTATTCAAAAGACGGAGGGCATGGTGGCTCCAACGACTGAAAGCATGCGACTCAGAAACCGCAATGGGCAATGAACAATCGACATCCTCCCTTTTCCGCTTGGGAGCTGTGAGCGTTTCGTTGCAGCTGATCTCGCGATCCAACTCGGTCAAGGGCTGGTCCATGAAGCGGCAAGAACTGATCTCTGCACCCAAGAACTTCATGCGAACTTGGTACTGTGTTCCTGCGATTCACGCGAATTGATGTGCAAGGTGTATGTGGCGCATAGCTGCCTAGCTGCATCCTGCTGCACTACGGGTCCTTTCTCCTGGACAGGCACAGTGACGTTGTAAGAGAGCTGTTCTCCAAAGCTGCAGCTGCACTTGAATTCCTTGCCACACGGACAGTCGCCGAAACAAGAAGTGGCGGCAGTAAAGGATTGGGTGCCATCCGGGCAGTTCTTGCATGCACTTTGGCCCTCATCGTCTGCGAATCTGCCGTTTGGACAGGCGCTGCAGACGGCAGCACCGGCAGCTGAAAAGTGACCCGCAGGGCAAGGCCTTGCCAGTGGCGACTCTGCATGCAGGTCATCAGAATGCATCATGGAAACTTCAGAAAGTGAACAGGATGTTGCAGCTGAGCGGCTTGCAAGCATCTTGGGTCTGCAGGAACTTGTCTTGATATCTGCCAGCCGGACATGCCACGCAGCTTTTTGCCCGGCGGCGGCGAGTCTCGAAGCCTGCTTGGCATGTTTGGCAGGTAGCTACTCCCTTGGTCTCTGTGTAGGTGCCGACCCCACAGGCCACGCAGTCCTGCGACCCAGGGAATGGGGGGACGGTGCCTGCTTCACAAGCAGAGCAGCCAACGGCATACACCGGGTCTTTGGTGCACATTACGACTGCTTCAACAGAAGCCATCGCTTCTCTGGTTTCTCCGGCCCAACTGCTGGGCCAAATGGCCTCGTCCCAGAGCACGTCAGGCTCCAAGTTCTGCCAGTAGTCAAACCTTTCAAGGGGAACTGCATAGGTGCCACTGAATAAGCCCAGATCCTTCCACATCCCCCGCTCTGTTCTGCGCGCAATGATCTTCGTCGGGTTGGCAACTTTGCAGAGGCGAGCGGTCCATCCGCCCCCAGTGCCGTCGCCCAAATCTTCGCGCCCGAGTCCTGTCAGCAGCTCTTGGTAGTTTGGCTTGTCACCATAGTGTTGGGCGCCCGTCGCAAACCACCCAGGGCCCTTGGCCCTGGGGTACCACCCGGTTGACGATGATGTCTGAAAACAGCGGCCCCACCAACACCCCGACCTTTTTTTATCGGTGTGCTGCCCCCAGGTCAAGTAACCCGACCAGGGATCCGAGTATTGGATTGACCACCTGCAGTCCGTCAGCTCTACGCCGCAGATCTGGTGACAATAGATCTGTATAGCTGAACCCGAACGCATCTTCAAGGATGTTGCCACATATCCATCAGGACATTGAACGTGACATGAGCCAATTCCGTGGGTCCCCCCCCCGTTGCAATTGTCATAGACCCATGTCCTCGTGTCTTGTTTGACGGTGACTCCAGCACCCTCGCCGGTGGAATCGCAAATGAAATTCCCGTCACAAGAAGATGAAGGCCATAAGCAGTCGTGCCACCGATCACGGTTTTTTTGAAAAACGTAATCTTGGACATGTCATCGGTTTTGGGTGTCTCGCTAGATTTCTCGCCTGGCCACCAAGTATGCCACCAAGTAAGGTTTGCCGAAGATCCTTCACTTGCTTCTGTCAAGGCTGTCTCACCCTCACCAGCGGCTACCTCCTCTGCCTGCGCTTCCTCCTGCGCTTCCTTCTCTTCCTCGCCTTCCTCGATCAGGGACAAGTTGGAACTTGCTCGTTGCCTTGCCCGGGCCCTCTGGAAGGTCAGTGCTCGTGGCTCCACCTGGGGTGTGCAAGCCTCGGCGAGCTGGCAGCGCCCGTCTGCCCACACGCTGTAAAACTTGCACTTCGGGATCTCTCCGCCTGCGTTCTGCAGAGAACAACAATCGCAAAGAAGTAAAGCAGCGTTATAGAAGACATGACTGCAGCTTCGTGCTGCGGAGCAACACCGCTGCTGGCACTTGGCATCTGTGGCATCAAAGAAGACGTCGCGGCAAGAGCTGCCGCCCAGGTAGAACATGAACTCATGCTCCAGCGTCTGGGCCACAAAGGTCTGCTCTGCTGTAAGGATCATCTTCTCCCTTCCGGTAGGCGCAGATGCTGCCTGCAATCGTGAAATCAGCAAGTGCTAAAAAGCTGCTGACAAGTTACTCTGCCTCGCTGGTCAAGCCACTGCAGGCGCTGGTGTCTTCACAGCTGGCTGCGCTGGCCGCGGTGCCGCGGAGCCTGACGAACTGACCAGTCTCCTCGTGCCAGAGACCCATGTGCCCATCATCACCTAGGATTTGTGCAGGGATAAAGCCCAAGAGCCAAACGGGGAATCCGGTCTCTGGAACAATCCGCGCCCTGTGAATGAAGCTGAGCAGCTGCCAAAAGCCTTGAAAGCAGTGGTGCGATTCGTGTGGGACACATGCTCCCAATTCATCTTCTCCGAAAGCTGCAGGCCCCTGCTAGTGATCTGCAGGAACCTTTGGCTCTGCAGGCTGTAGAGTGCAACTTCATCCTTGCCAGCTGCAACGACAAAGAAGGAAACGGAGTCCTCGAGCCCTGCCCATTCCAGCTGACTGCGCATCTCGGAGCCACGCAACGACGAGCCCGAGGCCATCAGGAATCGGCCTTCCTTCTTGTTCCAAAAGGATACTTCAAGCATGCTCAGACGCACTCTACATAAAGGCTGTGAACTTTGCACAGAGTCATTTGCTCAAGGTCTCACTTCCAGGCGCAAGAGCTTCAGAACAACCGGCGCCAAGTCGCTGCAGCTGTCCTCACCCAAGGCACGCATGTTCAGGGCATGCGGAGATAAACGGAGTACAGCATGGTACAGCCCTCTTGAGTCTTGGGCCAGCCAGGGCAACTTGCTCTTGGTGGCGCTGCTGACATGCCCTTCTCTGGAAGGAGCGGCAGCAGTTGCAAGTCCTGAGAAAGTCGGGAAGGATAGCGACAAGCTTGACCTAGCATGTATCCAAGACTCCACTCCTCTGAATCTGCAGAGACTTCTGAGGCGACGAGGCCTGAGAAGGGCCGACAAAGCGTGCTTCCTTCTGGTGGGTTTGCCGGTGTGTCACAGCAGCTCTCAATGAGAGTCTGACACTATCATGTCCTGTTCGATCTCTTTGCCCAGGACCATCAGTGAATCAGTGCTACGTCTTTCGCAGAGATATTGCTTGCATGAGCATATCCCATTGAGTCATCTATGCGCATGCATCGGATCGCTTGGTCAGCATAACATAGCCTTTTCCGCAGCAATCGTCTCGGTATGCCCAGATTGGGCACTCCGGTACATGGCATGAATTGTATCCACCACCTGGCACAGGCAGAACACGCCGCGTTCGACGACCCAGTGGTTTTGCAATGGCCAAGGAGTGGACACCAGCACAACTGCAACGCTCTACGGTTTCCGGTACTTCTATGTCCGTGCGCCGGGTTGACTTGCAACATGGCAGGTGCACACTAATCTCAGCCAATGGTACAATGCATGCTGTCCAGCAGGCTGGCCGTCACGCAAGGGGAGGCCACAGAGAAGGTGCACAGACGTTGCAGAGATACTTTCTCATAGATTCACTGATGCGCTCGTTTGAGCTGCATATCACGCCCGTGGACTCTGCCATGCGTCATGCCCCAAAAGACTTTAAGAGTACTGTTCCTCTCTGCAGGCAGTCTTGAACAGTCAGTACAATCACGGGGAGTTGCAGAAGAGGATACCGGAACTGAAATTTATACTGTCAGCAAATCCAGCAAAAGATCATAGCAGTGCATGGCAGTTCAAGCCTTCTTCCCCAAGAGGACATCTGCGGCATTCGTGAACTGCTCACCAAGACCTAAAAGCAGAAGCAGATCAGTCTTCACCAAGTGACTGCGCAGCAACGCGAGATTTTGGGACCAGATTTCCCAAGTGACTGGCAACCATGGATAAAAGCGTGGAGTGATTCTGGCCCATCTCCCTCCGAGTCGTAGTTTTCGAAGTAGAAACCTGGCAGATGGTGAAAACATGTGAAGCTGTCAGCGCAGCAAGCTCGTTCTTAAGCAGTAAGACAGAAGAAACGAAGCCTCGCAGAAACATTCCTGGCCTGGGACGTGGTGCTCGCTTCCATCATGTAGCTGAACCTTCAGCCCACCAGAGGACGGATGCATGTCCTTCCCAGACGAAGCGTTCCAGCAGGAGTTGTTTACATACAGGGGTTTGCGAAAATAGGGGACCCTAATATAGCGCCCTAAATAGTAGGATCCTTATTATAAGGACCCCAAAATAAGGTACCCTAAATTTCGGAAACTCCCATACAGTCGCCGGAACAGACCACAGGCCGCCCGTCCTCCCCACTGTAGGTAACCACTCCTTCAGAGCCGAAGATCTTCATATCGATTTGCTTGGTTGAGCTCGCATAGGACCTTAAGGACAACAGAAAGCCATCTATTATTACCTAGACCCGAAACAAAAATCAACCCAGCCTGTTTTTGTCGGTGGGTTCCTTTCAGAAGGCACTAACTGACACAAAATGACAAAATGACGGCAACTCACGACAACTGCAAGAGCCTTTTAACTTCTGCAGCTCGGGATTTCGGGCTTTCTTTCGGCAAGAGAACTATCGCGACAACCTTGACTGTAGCAGTTGCACACATGGGTCAGTGGTTTGCTTCCACTAGTAAAGCTTGAAGCACAGTGGCAATGCGGTTTTTGAAGGTTTCGTAGGGTGTCCGTCCAAGGTCTATGGATTGATGACTTTGTCGACAGGGCTGTCTCCGGCACCTTGCCGAAGACTTCTGCCATAAAAAGTGCTCCTGTTGTTCTGGCAAGACAGAAAGAGAATTCGACATCTAACCCGAGGTTGAGGTATGGAGGTGCAATAAACCCGAAACCCTAAATTTTCCACGGCTCGCCAGGTGCTGATCCAAGTCACTTGAAGGGCAGAGAAGCTGTCCCTTGCACGTTCAGAACGGCCTTGTCAACATTAGGGATCCGAATAGTGGGGCCTGTAAGGGATAGGGATCCTGACATGAGGGCCCTTAAGGGACAGGGATTCTTTCGTTTCTTGCTTTGCAGGGATAGGGCTCTTCATATCAGGGCCTTCAGAGACTGAAAAGAGGAGATACAACTTCATAGTTCTCGATGGCGACTCGTCCTCGCTGGGTTTGCGAGGACTTCTCCAACCGCCTAGGTTGTATTCTATTTATACTAACACAAATACTAATACTAGTTGTAAGTCTATACTAATACTAATCTTAAAATACATGCTAATATTCTACAATTACTACTACTCTTCAAGTTTGTGTTAATATACTTATAATTACCTGAACCCTCACGGTACCCCGATCAAGGGAGCCGTGCAGCCGAGATGCCCCACCCAAGCACTGAATGACAGCGGTATCAAAGATGTCGGCCCCAGTCTTCTCTGATTTGACCATGTTGCAATAGACGCTCCTCACTTCTGGATGCACATGTCGCTCTCACCCGATCTAACCTCGGACCTTGAGTGCCCCTACTACACACCGAAGACCCGACTTATTGTTCCGTCTTCATGATACGGGGAGGCTTTCTGGCAGGTCTCGCTGGTTCGAGCTCTGTGACGTAGTACAGCCAGGCCAAAGCATGTGACATTTGACCCCATCCAAATCCATTTCCTCCACACCGCAGGGAGGAGACTCTCCTACTTCCACTTCCGGAGATGTCGCATGCTGGGGCCCTGTCTACACAAAGTCCCTTTGAGATCTGCAAGAATGGCGAGCAAAGAGCTCCTTCCATAGTTCCTGTTGGTCGGACCCAGCCCTCATTCTCTGGATTTTCAAAGAGCCAGAGAAGTGGGCAGGCCATAAAGCCTGGCACATCCAGAACTGACGCAGCATAAGTTTAACGCATAAGGTTTGGCCATGCAGTGCATGCTCTGGAGTACACTAGGTAGTCTACCGATTTCTTGCACCAGTCTGGTCAGGGCACCTTGTGCGAACTTCACCGTTCCAATTTTGCCTTGCAGGGTATGCAGGCTTCCCCGGCTATCGGTGCTTAGAACAACGACATGGTGCACTGGGACTTGAACCTATTGCATCAAGATGCTCGCGACCACTTCGCGCACTTTCTGGGCAGAGTCCCGGAAATTCGCAGTGTTATTCACCAAGAAAACTTTGTCTTGTTTGGCTGCTGCTCGTGCAAGACTGCTTGCTTCAGCTGGGTCAGTCGTCATCGGCTTTTCCATAAAGACGTGGAAGCCAGCTGCCAGTGATTTCAAGCCGATCTCGGCATGGGATGAATGGCTGGTGGCCACCACAACCCCGTCTGTTGATGCCGCAGCTGGTGAAAGTAAAAACTCGTCCTCGCACAAACATCTTACACTCTTACATGTTATTGCGTTACACGTTTTATACTACAAGCAAAGCTCGTACATCTCATGGCCCATCCTATCTGGTCAATCAAATAACCTATATAATAGTAGAATGCACAATGTATATCAGCATATCATATATACTAGTAGTATGTGATCTGCTTGTCCAAAAACGTGGGCCAGACAGCAAAGCAAAGCGATGATGTGGGTCGAGTCTCAAAAGTCTTGAAGGTGGGCACCGCGTAGATACCTAGCTGGGCCCATCAGGGCTCTCGGTTTGGGAGTTGAGGGTGTAGGGTTCAAGGGTTTAGGGCTCAGAGCTTCAGGTTGAGGGGTCATGGTAATGAGATCCCATGAAGCCAACAAGGAAAAACAACAAAGTTTCCGATGGACAACCTAGTTGCTCTTTAGCTCTTCAAGCGTCTTCATGTCTGGGTTCAGAGTGCCTCGGGTCACAGACTCACCAGGTGCTAGGATGTGAGGAGAAGCGAGGCTTAGAGAGAGACAGAGAGAGAATCTATTGAGACAGAGGGAGGGACAAAGAGAGCTGCAACATGCTGCAACTGTGCTGGCAGTCGATTCCAAATCCTGCTGCTTGCTGAAATACTCGCTTCGGTTTGTTTGCGGTTCGGCGACTGCTGAGAAACCGATTGGGCACTTTGGTGATTGAGCAGTGAGACGACCTGCCACGAAACTCCTATCATCGGGGACCTACGGTCCGCATTATAACTTTACACTGCTCTAACGCCGGCAGAGATGGGGGCGACTGATTCAAGAACACACCTACTTCCAGTAATCCCAATCCGCATGGAGGCGACGATCTCAGCCGGCAATCTAGCACGCTCTTCTTGCAGAGTCCAGATCGGTACTGGTCGCCACGTGCGCAAGACCCGCTTCAACACTACAACCCAAGATTGGGTGTTTCAGATGCTTGGTGTGCCTGCAACAAGCTGCCTATGCCGGCCAGAAAGAAAAAGACTGTTTTCAGGAAGCAAAGGAGTGGGTCATAGTGGGTCTCCGCCCACTTAGTGACTTAGGGTCTCAGCTCAGTTAGCCTCCTGTGTCAGTTGATGTCTTGGGGTTCCGGCCAGTGACGATTCGTGATGCGTACATCGCACTCTCTCAGTATTTGCAACGATTTGAACTAACAGCTGCAAGAGCTAGTCTGACCAGTGAAGCCAGGAGTCTGCGTGGAGCATCGCAAGGTTCCACGATAGCAGAGATTTCTGCAACTCGGCGCGGGTTATCCCTAATCTGCGCTCTGAAGTGCTGTGCAAGCTGAGAGATTTCCGCTGAGATCAACTATGGAGGGAACGTGGATTCCGGCTCAAGTGGGGAAGATGCCAGCCCTGCGACCACCATCCGGCACCGATCACCGCAATGCGGGCGTGCCTTACGAACATGGAGGAGTCTTAATAGATCCACGGTCCCATGACACTGACAGAAGCGATGTTAGGGTTGCTCAAAACATGGCTAGGGATGGGTTTACGGCAGCCTAGCTGAGAAAATGAACATTCGAGCCTTCTCGCCACTGATGGATCTGGCATCTCAGGCCATGCTCAGCCATGCCAACGCATGGTTCTCGACATTGCAAGGATGCTGGCGTTTTCTGCTTGAGGGCTTAAAAGGAATCGTGGAATGCGATCATGAAGTCTCTGCATGGAACTCTCATGCACCCTCTACTTGTCCCCCAAGATTTCTGCGGAAGGTCAGGCTGGAAGTTGGAAGCAAAGGGCCCAGCTGTCGCTCCTTCCCTTGTTGTGCGACGAAGCCGAACACATTCCACGTTGCTCCGACAGAAACCGACAACTCCGGCGAAGCACGAAAGCATGGAGAAAAGGGTGTCTTTTGCTCGATTTTGTGGGGGCTCTCGGCAGCTCTGGGCAGCTGTGCTTTCATTTGCAGCATCTGCAGCACTTCGTGCGGCAGAGCGAGTCCTGGCTAGATGAGCAACTATGCTTTAAGGTCTTCAAACAGCCCAAATCCATATAGACAGCTTCTGAAGCATGGTTACCCTGATGCGCTTGAGTGGCATCACGCGTTACTTGGACCTGGGTCTGTTTCACAGCCCAATCTGTCAACAACCAAGCATGTTGTAAGGAAGTCTTCATACACCTTCATACAAAGGATATTTCGATTTGCATCCATACATGCAGCTTTGCACGACCATGCGGGTCTTCACATGAATTGGCGTTTCGAAGCTCGCAGCCGCTGCGCAAGAGCCCTCTCTGTCCCGGGATCAGAAAGGAACCGAGCGTTGTGAGCATCCTGGCAGGTGACTTGCAGGTGCGGGTGCTCTCAGTGCACTCGCCGTCACTGCCGGCAACATCAAAGCAAGACCATCCCCGCGCAGTCAAGGCTGCGATGAAGCATCGAAAAGGTCTCCTACTTGTCGAATGTCAGGCAGCTCACTTCAGTAGTCAAGGCATCGAATGCATCCAAGGAGCAAGCAACTGTCCCCGGCGGGTTAGGTGGTGTATCAGGTGGCCTCGAGAGCTCACGACTATTGCAGCAATGTTGGGACTACACGACCAACACCAGACACTGTAGCGCTTGTGGCTCTTGCATGGTGGAATGTCAAAGATACTGTGTCAAGGAGTCTGCAGAGTCTACTGTCGTCACGAATTTGTGGCTAATACTTGCTGCGGCGACCTGGTCCGTGGCATCAGCATTTTATGCACACTTGCACTTTCAATCCGGCTCCCCGGAGTGGTAGCCGTGGACAACAGGGCAGACAAGGCTTCTCACAACAATGCAAAAGCCGGTCGACCGTGTCTGGCGGCCAGGTCGATTGACCAGTGATGAATTAGGGACGAAACCTTCCAGATGTGCAGATTTGAATGGTGCGATCCTCCGCAATTGCGCTTCCATGCTGTCTCCTGGCCACATTGATTTGGATCACTCCTGTCTGTCACGTGTCCCGACCAGCTGCTCGTCAACACTTGCGCTTTTACACTTTCGCCCCAACCACTGTCTTCGCATGTTGTTGAGACTGGAGTCTAGAGCTTGAAGAACGTGGTTTCCTGGTCATTTAGGGTCGAACGGCTCTCTTCACGCCAGGGGAGAGAGTGCATTTTCAAGCAGCAAGTCCTGCTCGTTTGCATGGGTCCGGACTGATCTTAACCCCTGGCCCTAAACCCCTCCACCAGCAACCCCTGAACGGCCAATTGCAGTTCTCCGGGAGCTGGACGGCTCGGGCCTGTCGTCGTATGGCAACGCCTGGGCAAAGGCTGCAGAGAACTTGCGCATAAGCTGGAAACTGACAAAAGTAATCCCATTGCCAGTCGCTTGCGGAGCAGCTGCGTTGCAGCAGCAGCAGGAGCAGGACGAGCAGGATGAGGAGGAGCAGTAGTGCATAGTTGTACGAGTACTAGTACTCGAACCAAAAGTTTTCCACCCATCATCTTGTCTGGGGGTTTGTGTTCGCCACGCAACTTACCCGACTGTCTCTTGGGCTTTGACACCCAATCTTCTTTTGTAGGGTTTGGTGCTTGCAATGGCCTTCTGGGCACCGATCCCCTTGCTGGTCATGTCTGCTTTTGCTGCATAGGAGTCGTAGTAGTAGTAGTAGTAGTAGTAGTAGTAGTAGTAGTAGTAGTAGTAGTAGCAGGCCGCCGTCGTAGCAGCAGTAGCAGTAGCAGCAGGAGCGGGAGCAGCAGAAGTAGTTGTTGCTGTTGCTGTTGCAGCAGCAATGTAGCAACTGGTAGGTCAGTAACGGTTTCTGTGTTGGTCGGCGCCACGCACGGGCCGCACGGGTAGTGGCACTGGAGTTGTCAAGACGGTACTAAGAATCCATCTGAACAAATTTACAGAAAGTCAAGCGCCTCGTTCGGCAGAACGGGATCGTCGGCGTTGGCTGCGTCTCGAAGGCCCTCCAATCCCGGATACTCCTCCTGCTGACGGCTTCAGTCGGCTGTGCCGGAGACATGCTACTTTCTGATCTCTGCCAAGCACAGAATAGATATTTCTGTACAGTACTTGCCTAGAAGGGTGCCGCAGTACAAATCCCAGACGAGGCATTCTTTGACCACTCGCAATCCCTGCAGGTGCCAGCATCTGAACGGAGCAACAAAAACCGCTGCACCAGAAGCTTACAGACACGTGTGTCCTGCTCGAGGGCATACCGATCTTCGCTCCACCCCTTCCTTTCAGGCAGCGTGGTATGCTGCCCTAAACTCCTAAGCCCTAAGTTGTAAAGTCGTAGGATGTCTCCGATCTGGGGCACTTGCTCAATGTGGGGACTCTCATCATACTGCGCCGGATCCTGGGCGACCTGGGGTTGGCGGGAACCAGGCATTGTGCAGTAAGCCGAACCGAAGCAGTTAACGGTTTGGGGGCTCATCCCAGGTGCCTAAGATACCGAAGCGTGCTGCAGTGCACTTCTCCAACCCATGAGCCCGTAGACAAAGGCATTAAGATTAGAGGTTGAGTTTGTTCAGGCATCTTAGGGTAAGGCAGGAAAGAGCAGGGCAGACAAGGGTAGATTCGGACTTCTAGGGTAAGGGAGGGCTTTGCAACATCCGACGATGGCCTGCGAAGCAATCTCCTCCAGGGGATCCTTCCTGAGCAGCTTGAGCCGGAGTTGAAGCTTGACAATGCGCCCTCTGCGGTTTCAGCACATCCGAACACAGCAAGCAGACTGCGCCAACTGCAGCTAATACAAGGCGTGCAAGATACGCTGCAGTAAAATGGTAGACAGTATAGTCTATATAATTGAGCAGGACACAGCGTGCCTGCATTTCAGAAGCCTGGAGATGTAGTCCGTCAGCGGCCTTGGAATGTCAAAGTGTCGGATCGCGCAACCGCCCAGGTCCTTTTCTTCCGAGCCCTTTTCCCACACTGCTGCTTGGTAGAAGGACCTTAATAGACTGGGACCGGGAGGTCCCCACCTCCGGTGCACCAAGAGACTGTAAAAACAACGAAACACCTCATGTTGCGCTTCATTTTCGGTGGGATGCACTCTAGGGTGCGCTCCGCGCCACCATCGAGTCAGCCGTGCTTCGTTACCGTGTCACTAACTGCGGAATGTACTTCCTTCGCAGAATATCCAGGCACAGACGGGGCTTTGAGTTTCTGAAACGTGTTCATATCCCAATATAGGAGGCTTGTTGAAACATCCGGGCCCCGGTTTTGTGGGGCCTTCCGACACAGATCCCTCATGCAAGATCCCAGCAGCGAGCCCCTCCTGACCAGGAGTAATCTCCAGAAGCCGCGCCTTTTTTTTGCGCCCGTGCGACAGATGATCTCAGGAATCCAGGGGCCCCTGCAAGGCAAAGAAGCAGCCCAAGAGCACCAGGAAGAAGATTCCGATCCTGCAGCCGGGGGCTCAGGGGATGAGGTTTTTGTCTACCTTGGTTCAGGGTCTGTACTAGGGTTGAAGGTTCTCCCGGAAAGCCTCACAGGTGAAAAGAACTCGTCCGCTGACACCTTCCATGGTAACAGAGACATTGAAGACAGTGGCGCCACCGTAGACTCCCACCTCGACGTCAGAAGGCGACACAATCCGATCGGGCACCACTCCTTTCCTTCGGCAGATCGAGCGTCTCTGCCTTGGTACTAGTACCAGCAGCTTGCCCGGGAAACCATTTCGGTAGTCATGCACTGTCAATGCCAAGGTGCACGTCTGTCATCACCTGCGAGGCTTCGATAATGACACCCAAGGGGTCCGTGCCCGCCTTCAGGCAAATTCGTCAAAACACACGTTCCATGAGCCATGAGTGAGCCCGCCGCATCTAGTGAGGGGGGGACCTGGAAAGACCACGTCGGCATCTCCATCGGAATTTTCGTGCGCACCGTGCCGTAGATGCTACACCTGAGCTGGATGTTCCTGCTGCTCAATGCCATGATGCGATGAGTCGAGTCCATGCCTAGCTGCAAGTTCCACGAACCGCAGCAAGAACAGTGGGAGCAGTACCACACAGTAGCCATCGTGCGAACCGGGCAACAGAATGCTAACAGGAATTGCCGCAGTCGGTGTAATATTAGTGTCTGCTCGAAGCAGCCTCAATAGTGCAAGCGCCAGTGACTCTCTCAGGTTCAGGCAACGGAAAGTTGTACGCGTATCCAGCGCACTGTGGATCGCCTCGCAGCATGGACAACTGAGCTTGCTGAATCGTCAGTTCAAAGCACTGAGAGCACAGGCACCGTTTCAAAGCAACGACTCTTCCTTACAATTCCACAGTCTACCCTGCCTGTGCAGATTCTCTCACATTCCCGCTGATCCTGCCAGGTTCTGCATCTGCATGCCAAGACCATGTAGATAGTTGTCAAAATTAGGGTCCCTTTTGGGGTACCCTAAATAATAGGTGCCGTATTATAATAAGGACCCAAAAAGGGACCATAATTTTGACAACCACAATGTAGCACCCCACAAAGCGCGAACTGGCTTATGCGGCACGCCCGCAGGATCAATGTGTCAGTACTTCCTTACATTTGAGCCGCTTCGTTTTTCGGGGCTCCCAAGCGAAGATGTCACTCTTACACGGACCCCAATATCCTTCTCATGTCAAGAACTGCTCAGGCGCTACTCCCACTTCAGCCACCTTGACATCTCCCGCATAACGGGCCATGCGCCGATTTTCACGATCAACGCCTGGGCAATGCAATTGCTGGCATAAGCACAGCCACAGCAGATGGCCATTGGCCACCGTAGGCTCAAGACATTCGCCGGCTCCTATGGTCTGATACCTGGTTGTGGGGACTCTCAACCATGAGCGGTGCTGTTCGGGCACTTTGTAATCTTTGTGGGTTGCTTACTGTAAGGTTTCTATGCGGCTCTTCTGTTCCTGGTCCATGCTGCACAACAGGTAGGTGACATACGCACAGCATGCTCTCAAACAGGGCGGGCAAACTCGTAACCATCGGCCAGATGGCCCATGCAAACTCCTTCAATGCACCTGCACGGTGCAAAGAACAGGGGCATACATGTTGCATGGGCAGCTAGCAGAACGCTCAATCATGCAGGCTCCACGAGTCATCGCTTGTGGTGGGGTCTTGATCATTGCACGGTCGATATCCAGGAGCCAGTGTCTGGCATGATCGCTGCATAACAGGAACACAGCGCAAATCATGCCATTAATATGGGTGGTTGTCAAAATTATGGTCCCTTTTCGGGTCCTTATTGTAATACGGCACCTATTATTTAGGGTACCCCAAAAGGGACCATAATTTTGACAACTACCCATATGGTACTGGTAACACAGATAATAACCGTGACGATCCGTGACGAGACTACTGCTGTTAACAATGATAGTCAACAGCGATAATACTAACAACAACAATAATTAATGATAATCTATAATTACTAATAGAAATAATATTAAGACGAACTAGTGTTGGTGATACTACGTAATGTCTTACTAACAGTAAGAACAACAATAAAAAATGATACCGACAATGATAGAAACAGCGACTAAGGGCAATGACAACAACTGTAATCACAACAACAACAACAACAACAACAACAACAACAACAACAACAACAACAAGTACAAGTACAAGTACAAGTACAAGTACAGAATTCCTGCATTCTGCACAACAAATGCAGTTCAAACCTTTGCGAGGCCCACTGGTTCACTGCACAGCCCGGTCTTCGGATCACATCTGCCTCCGGCACCCGACACATGCAGCACAGAGGGATGCAACATGCACTCTCCTCGCTCTGCCCCCTCATTTCTTAGCTCGGCCTGGATCGTAGCACCAGTTCGGCGCCTTGTGTCTACCACTGCAACAAGCCAAGACGCAGGGAACTACACAGCATGTGCACATCTCGCGCTCCCTTGCTCTGGGGCAAGCCCTACGGGCAACACTTTCATTCCAGTGGTCTGTATTTTCGGGAGCAGACGGTTGTCGTGGAACCAACCCTAACCCTGTCCTTGATCCTGCATCCCGGTGTCATCCCCGCACCATTCCGCCTCCTCTACGGCCCAGTCCTTGGTCCCTGCGACAACCGTCCACTGTACTCTACGGTCTGCAGCTCCCCCCTTTTGAATTTTACGTTGTATCAGACACTCAGCTCACGACCAAGTACGCACAAACACAAGACGTTGTTACCGTTGGGGGGCTGCTTGCCGGGGTTCCCCACCACCCAGCAGTGACACTGCCACATACCTCTCTCGTTGCTTTGCTCTGGGGTAAGGAGGGTTGGCAGACCAAACCCCTCCGCTCGTCAGAGCACTCCATCCACCAGAGGGTTCGGATATGTCTCTCTCTGTCTCTCTCTGGTTTAAGCTCCCAAGCCTACCCGGCTCCGGATAAGCGAGAAGGAGCTACCTTCCCCGCCGCGCTCCAGGCGCCCCCCACATGTCATGGGGCCCGCCAACTGGAAAAGGAACCGGGGGAGATCCCCGAACAAGCCCAAACCATTCATGAAGCTTCAACAGGACTCAAACTAGTCTTCCACCGCTACTCAATGCAGCAATTGGTTCGTTGGTCAGGGATACACATGTGTGCGCTTGTCCAGTTACAACCGCCCGGCGTGCTCTCTTATATTTTTACTGTCTTGTTCATTTGTTTATATAATTTATCCGTCTGTACACACATATACATACATGCACGCACCCATACGTACCGTGCATGCGAATACATATATACCGTGAGCATACCTACGACCTACATGCATACATCCATGCCTTCTCGCTCGCGCAATTATGTACATACTTACATTCATCATCACACAAACAAACATACAATCAGTCTTGAGATGTCGGCCTCACACACCACACCGCGCTGCTCGCAAAGATCTTGTGGACGGCCTGCTTGGGGTCAAAACTGAAGAGAACAAACGTGAAACATCGATCAAGGGGACTTCACGATCGACTGCGCCACATGTGCAGCTGGCCTACACATAGGCCATTCTGGCACATGTCCTCTAGAAGACGCTGGGGTCAGCATGATGCCTTGAGGTGCCTTGTGTACAGCGACTCACTCACTTACGACTTCAGAGCCCTTACGGGTGCTTCAGAACACCCACCCGGTCCTGAACAGTAAACTGCCTCCCGTCGTCACCTGCGACTATTGAAAGACACACAACAGCTGGCGACTAAATTCAGGCAAACAGAACGGCGTTCCCCTTCGCGGTCTAGCCACAAGGCGTTTCGTCCGGCAACTTGTCATACGTGCAGCGGCCGGTAGAGGGATGACCTTCGCTGAGGGTGCAAACGAGTCCTGTTCGGATTCTTTGAGACTTCTTGAAGTGTATCCGAGGTTGATGCACTCGCCGCCAGACAAGCACGAACTCAGTGGATCACATGATACGTTGTACCTGTAAGTTTGGCAGGTGCGAAAATCTCAAGTTGTGCAATGCGGCGGGGGCACCTCAAACAAAAGTCCGCGATGCCCTCGCAAAAGCCGTTCTGGCACGAGTCATTGAGGGTATAGAAGGTATTGTCGTCACAAGGGTAGCCGTTCACTTGGTTCTCGTAGAAGCACCTCGGCGAGGAGAAGGAGAGTTCCGAATATAAGGGTTTCTATAAAGCTACTTTAAGGTTTCTTTTGGGGTTTCGATGGGGATTTGCGGGTGCGGGGCGTCACGGGAGCGCTTTGGGGAGCAACGGAAACCAGTTCTGCACACCGTAATGGAAACGGGCGCCAGTGCCGCTAATAGAAACAGGAACCGCACCCCGATCCTAACAGACACTATCCCTGCAAAGCCAAGCAGCGGAACCGCATGCAACTCTTCTGTGAGAGACCAGTTTTCGGTCCCTACTTTGCGACCGGCACCCTATGTTGCGACCATTAAAGCCTTATGCTCACGCCTATGTTTCTTTGTTCGGGGCATAAAGACTTTGGGTGCAATCAGATTCGCGGTTTGGGAGAGAGGATGGCAGTGGCGCAAGATGCAGAGTTTTAACATGTCGAAGAGTGGTTCAGGATTGAGGCCTACTGCTAAAGTCTATAAAGTTCATATGTCCAAAACAACCCTCGTCGTGAATTTCTGATGGCTAGCGCTCGAGCTGAATAATATGGGAAAGGCATGCTGGAGTCATAGGTCTGAATCCCTGTAAGTGTGGGGCCGCAAAACGGGCCCTGAGTTGGGGAGCCAAGAAAAGATGCTAGATGTGAAAACAAGTCTTGGAACCCTCACCCCAGTTCCTGCTACGAGGGCCCGCCTGTGGGCAGTTGCGGGAACCGGCCGGTTGCTGTGACGGTTTTGGACTCCGTTCCTGCTACGAGTTCCCGTTACGGACAGCCCGTTTCCCTTACGGAATATAGTCGGAATTTGCTGGTGGCTTGGGACTCCTGACTTCATGATTTCACTGCAGGTGTCCTGACTGGTGACAGTGAGGACAATGCATCTGGGAGAGGCTGGTCGATTCCATCAATGACGAAATACTTAAAGGCATGCCAGGGTGTAATTCAACTTCACTGTATGAACGCCTGCCCGTGATGTCTCCCCTGCCTGAGGCGTATTGATGTGGTCCGGGGAACCCTCGGAACACGAGTTCACAACCATATACCACGCACTGTGCAGGAGCATTCATGTCAATGCCTCTCCCAACACCGATATGGACCGACACCTGCGTTCAGTGTTGATCTTGCCTCCTATGCGGTGCGACCCGCAATTTGCTGCAGACCTGTGAAATGCCTAGTGACCTGGTGTTGTAGACCTGTATCGTGAGATCTTTCCACGGCGTACTCCAAGACGATAAGTTCTTTCAAGCACAACAACCCTTTGATTCCGATACATACTCGCGGCAATGGGACATCGTGTTGCTTGTGCGAGACCGCGGCCCTGTCCAAAGCCAGTGGTATGGGCGTACGGTGGCGTATTGATTGTTCGGAAGCTCGTGTCCACGCATGCGAGTCGCACTTACGCAGCATTCTTCCAACTCCGTAGGCCTTCAGGTTGAACCGCAGAAGAGAAATTTGTTGATTCCTGTAGAAAGCATGTCTCTGCGTAGCAGAGGGGAGGGGTAGAGTACCGCCTCGGGTGGCTCTTGCTGATGCTGTATGATGCAGTGGTGACGTCTGTGGCTGGCACAAGCCCTTCTCGGAGTCACATCGGCCAGGTGCCTGCATTGCAGCTTGGAAGTGAAGTTCAGGGTTTAGGGATTGCACAACGACCGGGCGATCCCTCACAACTCACATTCGATGGCCGTTTTACGACGGAGTGATGTGGCATAAGGGTGAGCCAAGGCAACAGTGTGGCATGCTGAATGCCGCTGCGCTCTCTCAGAGTGAAACATGGCCGCCAGTTGGCGACAGTCGCTGAGCTTCACTGCTTCTTGGCTCTGGCTTCTGGTGTCTCCTCGCGGAGGCGCTGAGAGGCGCACCACTGACAGGCCGGTGCCGAGCTTTGCTGCATGAACTGTGAGCCATGGTGAGGGGTGCCCTGCTCGTTCTCTGGCGTCCTCACTGAAGAAGCCTTGTATGCTGGGTGCCTTCTTGCCCAGGCCATAGTACCTGGCAAGATGTGCTAGGCTTCGCGAGACAGTGTCGGAGGCACGTGCTCACAGGGCACCAAGCGGTCGAGCCGAGTATGGACAAGAACACGCTGCCAAATACCATGCAGATCAGGAGGTAGCCGATGGCCCACACCCCGGCATGCATCCTGAAGCGCCCACAGCACATAATCCAGAGACGCCGGAAAGCTTTGGCTGAGTCTCGGGCTTGGTACTAGATGCATGCTCCACCCATCGCACCAACAGCGCATCCGGTGCGCTGACCTTGCAAGGAAGGAGACCTGTTTGTTGTTACCAGTATTGCCTGAGCTAGACTACTATTACTTCACTGTTACGACTACTATTACGTTTACGATCACTATGACTGTGACTATGCACGATTGCCATCATGACGGTTACATTCACCATCACCACCACCACTTCCACCAACATTCTAGCATTATCACTATAACCACTCTTACTTGTCTCTTCAAACGCTCCTTCGCATCACTCGCCCCCACGGTTTCGCTGCGGGCCCTGAGCCTGTGGCCAGGCCATAAGTAGCCTCAGCCTTTGCGATGGCCTTCTGAAAGGATGCCACGTTGCAGCCTGGGCTCTGATGGCAGGGAAGTTCACGGTCCCCTCTTAAGGGCACTCTAGGGGGCACCCTTTAAAAGGCACCCCAGGGTTCTATCGTAAGGTTCCCCGTTTAAGGGTGCGAGGGGACAGACCTGAGGCTCGCACTGCTATATCACCATATTGAGTACTCTTCTAATTGTCGCACCACATTCATATTACTATATGAACTGCCATATATCTATATTACACTATGACAACTTCACCCCCGAAACCAACACCCTAAACCCTACATACATGTCTCTAAATCTCTGGATCCTGCGCCCAGTGTCGTACCCTAAGCCCTGCACCCGAAACCGTCTCGAACCGAAACAACTTTCGAAGGCCTTTGCGGAATTCAACATCCTCTTGGAGCCCGACTGGGGCACGGGAAGCCGCCGGCCAGCTGCACGACCTTTAGCAGCCCAGCTTGGGCCAGTTCCCAAAGGAAAGCTCATCTTAGAATCCAGAATATAGGCTTTCTCCACAAAGAGTTGAAAGTGTCTCGTATTCGGTTGCACCGCTCCGGTCTCAGGGCCCCCAGCCCCATGGCCAGCTGCAGAGTCCCGGGACTCGGTGAGCAAGCTTCTCATGGCCCTCCCCGCTTTGCATGCTGCATCCACTCACAGACACAAAGCATATCAGGCACCAACACCATCGCAGGAAAAGTAGCCAGACCTAGGAGAGGCAAGCGGTGCTCAAACTCTGCCGACAAAGGCGCAATGGCAACAAGTACAATCCTCATTATGGTCACATCACCCCGACTCACCTAAACTCTGGGAGGGTTGGTAACCTGCTGCAATTCATGCTGTGCTGTTGAACTGACCACTGTTCTGTCCGTTCTCTATTGAGCGCAGCCTCCTCCCACTGCGCAGCTCCGCGCGCATGATCGACTTCCAGGTCGTTTTAAGTACAGAGACACGTCTCCTCGCGGATTTCTTACTAAGTGCGCGGCGATTCTAGTGATGTGCATGCCAGCATAGCAAGGAGATGTGATTTCCAGAAACAAAGCCTACCTTGTGCCCCTGCATCGGCTTCACCGGTCATCGCGTACTTTCATGGAGTCACCACGGGATTGCTGAACTCCCTGCAGAGACCATTTCATGGTCTCGGCTGCGATACGACCAACACAAAACCAGCACTCTCCAACGCCTAGCGGCCTAGCGCTTGAGCTCTGGAACAACAAGGTGTCTAAACACAGATACAAACAGAGTGACAGACGTACAGCCACACACACACACACAAACCCACGCGCGTTTCCTGCAGCTCCCGACCCTCACCCCCAAGCCCTAAGATGGTTGAAATTCTCGGAACAGCCCTTATGGATCTGAGGTTGGCATCGAGAGTCTGACTTGCTGCAGCAGTCAATGCCAACCTGAGTCTGAAGGCATGGCAAATCTGACCATGAGATGAACAAATGCATGCTCTTTGGAACTTACTCTGCAACAATTGGCAGCTGCATTTGCCGAGACAAGCTAGCCATGAGCTGCAATGTTTTCATGAGCAGGTCCATTCGTCCATGGGCTCTAAGGTGCCCGCGGCCCAATAGTTTACTCTTGGGAAGTCAGCGCCAGCCGTGTCTGGACCTGACAGCAGTTTCACCGCATGTAACACAGCTTGTGCGAAGTGCCCCTGCCAGTAATCAGTAAGGTCAGTAAGGAGGCCACTGAGAATCGGGGCTACGCAGAACAGCTGCGTGTCCTCAAGGAATTGCTTCTTTGCCCTGGTCGCAACAGAACACCTCAAAGAACTTCTACCATCTTCAGTCCTTGAAGCCAGCGGATCGGCTAGAATCCACTGAGGTGTGGTCGAAGGTCCCGTTGACCTGGCGCAACTGCGAAGGATTGGGTCTGTTGCCGGTGAAGAGCCTTCATCCAAGCGCCGCCACATGCGCAGCTTCCGTACAGGAGCATCGCAAATTAGACCCTGTGCTGAAGCAAAATCAATTGCAGCCAAGCTTCCCCTCGGAATGACAATGTGGCGGCGTCCTTCGTTTTCTGTACACCGTATATATGTATGCACGTGTGCACATACTTATGCGCAGATGCACACAGTCTTACATAATTGCCTGCATGCAATAGAGTACGATAGCATCATGTAACACTGCATTGCAGCACAACACAGTAGAGGGCTCTGCAGTACAGTACATGTATGTGTAAGTTATGACTCTATGTATGCAGTAACGAAACAAGTAAACACTTCCATAATACCTCATTAAAACTCATACATGATTTGTTGAAACAATATGCGATATTTGAGTATTCAGTACATATTTTTCAGGGAAAGAGAGAACGCCGAACGCTTCATGACACCCTCGTCATGACTGAGATGCAAGCAGAACGTGCTCCCGCTGGTGTCGCTGCGACAGTCCTATGAAGTATCTGTGCAAACACAAGTAAGTACTTTGCGCGGAAAGTACGAGGTCAACTGCTTCCCGACGTCTCAGGGCCCAGCGGAACTTCCTGCTGCCTGCGGTCTATTCGCGGCAGCAGTTTAGCCGGGTTTGCAAGTGTGCTTGGATGGGCTTGGCATGTCTCACATCTGGCGTCACACCGCTGGTCGAGGGAGCCACCCTATGTTCATCCACCAGAACAGCCGCCAGTGCTGATCCCATCCTGCAGCACTCTGATGGATGCTGCACCGCGATGCTGAATCACTTCTGAACCCCTGCACTTGAAATACTTCGCATATGCAATCTGGCTGTGCGGCCGGACCTTGCTGTCCAAGAAGGGTGCCCATGACGATGGCAACAATGCAAAGGACACCCAGAGCTGCCAGGGACACGGGGCCCCAACCTGACAAAGCACAGGCTTCTGAAATCAGCCTCAGAAGTCTCGACATTCAGATACTTCTGTTCTCCACGCAAGGCGTACAGGAATGGCTCGTCCGGGGCAGGCACGCATTCCATAGAACCACATTGTCACAGCACTTGCAGAGACCACCGAGAGTGTCACCGTCATCCTTTCAGCGTGCCATGGGTGCGCACAACATGCAAGGACGTCAACTACATGCAGCGGCTGGTGTAGGCGCAGCGCAGCCAGCAGGCATTGATGGAGATGTGAGCCAACATGCACCAAATAATCATCTCCTGAGCAAAGCCTACCTCTGGGGTGGAGTCTTCGCTCAGCTCAGGGGCTGACCCAGAGGAAGATGAGGACTGGAACCAGGACAAGGATTGTCCGCCTGGGAGTCTTTGTCAGAACAGAGAGCACAATCTGGAATCTGAGTGATCTATCAATGCATCTGTCTGTCTGTCTGATACACATGAACAGGTATGAATATATATATATATATACGTATAAATACATACATACATACATACATACATACATACATACATGCATGCATACATACATACATGCATAATACATACATACATACATACATACATACATACATACATACATACATACATCAGACATATGCATGTGAAAGTGAACCTGAGCCCCTGTCGCACGAGGTTGTCGATCCTTATCGCCAGCACCCAGGAATGAGTATGCTCCTTCATACCTCGGCAGGAGGCAGCAAATGCATACCACAACTGGCAGGCGAGACCGCTTCTCAGCATCAGGCGCTTGCTGCTTATCTCGCGCAGGGTCCTCCAACCGCAAGACCCTGCATACCCTGACTCTCTTCGATCATTAAGAACTCATAAGAGCATGTCATAAGATGGGTCTTGCAGGGCACCTCTGCCACCGTGAAATGAGGCGGTGGAGGAAGATCTGCACTCGGCGCGTACGGCGGGGCCTCGTTCCGGGGAACAACTTCGCCTGCACATCTAATGACCTCTGGTGGCAAGTGAGGTTTGGGGTTTAGGTTTAGGGTTTAGGGTAGTGTAATTTTCAGCAACGGAGAACATGGGGGTTGAGGCCCTGATCTGAGAAGCGACAGAGTAACCCAAGACCCCTGGTGCCTGTCCAGGACCCTGCGTGGCGAAGGCAGCAGCCATGAAGGGATCCTCTGATAGCTTCACCTGCCCAAGGTTCACCTGGCATCTCGGACTTCGCAGTGAAGGAAAGACAGCTTTGAATGAGGAGAGCGTCTACGGCTACGGGCTCTGGCCTGTGATGCAGGGGCTGTCGGGGCCTGATCGGACCTCGAGAGATGTTCCGCCATAACCAGACCCAGACTCGAAAGCATCTAGGGCTATGACTGCATGTAGAGGCCGGGCTGGGTTCCATAACGAGGCCTGACGTCTCAAGACCATTCTCACTGGCGGCTTTAGCCCCCTCTTGTTTTCGAGGCATCACTTGCACGAGGAGAAGCCAGAGATGTACTAGGGTCCAGGCCCTCCCTGACCACTCTGCAGGTGCGTCAAGAAGGGGTCAGCTGGCACCTTGGCGCAATCTCGCTGGCAGGCATGGTGCCAAGAGAAGCTGTGGGACTCACCGGCTTGCATTGCCTCTCCCAGTACTCCTTCACCTCAGCAAGGGCAGGGCGCATACACTGAAGCCGCACTTCACGCATTGAGTCCGCAACCTGCTGCGGGGAGTATTCCTGAAGCTTCTCACCCTCATGAGGCCAAGTAACACAAGTCAAACCCCAATGTCTGAGATTCGTGCGGACTGATATCGCTTGACAACTTCTTCGAAAGTTCTGGCCTGCTTACAGACCATCTTCTGACTGCTTTTTGCCAGCTGCGGCAGGTACCGTACCTTGCCATCCTCGGGATCAATTCTTCTTTCTGCCATCGCTGCACTATCGCATGAGGCCTCGGAAGCAGAACCCTGCCTTAAAAGCCCTAAACCCTACACCCTAAACCCAAAACCCTAAACCGACCAGGGCCTGAGGTCCAAGGCTCCAGCTTCGAGTGTTCGCTTCACTGATAAGAAGGACAAGCCACGGCAGGGGAAGGCCAGTGACAGTCCCAAGCGTGGCTCTGATTTTTGAGCCGGGCTCGGGTCGGACAAGCACGCTCAGAGCCAAAGGGTGCAGGAATCTAGGGTTTCGAGTCAGCACTCACAGATGGCTATGAGGACGCTGTAGTTCCTGGGATTCGTGTTTGTGGCCCCGGCCTCGCACTGACGCCGCGGTGAGCAGTCCACCTTGTTGTAGTCAGGGGATGCACGGCAATCCCAAGGTGTAAATGGGTGCTGCATTTTTTGGGAGGGCCTTTGTGTAGAGGGATCATTCATTGTCAAGACAATCGGAAAAACGGAAGTCCCAACCCGCGACACCTGAGAAACCGGTCAGTTGGCTCCGAGCAGAGACTTCTCCGAAAGTACAGACAGTGCATCTTGTGCAACATGCTGTCATGTAAAAGGCACCTATGAACACGTCAAGAGAACTGACTGAGGCTGAGGCATCATCAATCAGGCAAAGGTCGGGAGTGCAATATCGATAGGTATTGCAGGTCACACCATCCGTGTGCTTGCATGATGGTGGCGTCAGGGCACAGTCATAGAACAGATCGTCCCTGCCGCAGGTCTACTTCAATTCGTTCGAGCTCTCGACTGCTGCTGTATCACGCTTCAATCCTGCCTCCTGTTGACTACGCCATCGCTGAAAGTAAAACCGTCGCAAAACGAGGGTAGTTGGCTGCCTTTGACCCTCAGCTGCAATCTCTCGTCTTGAGACATGTGAACAGGATCTGCTGGCCACGATCATATGACAAAGCAGACTGCGGCAAGCAAGACAGTCACAATCTGCCACGGGTGACCTCAACAGTTTGCTGCGATAAAGGCTCCGGCTTTCGGCACGTGCAGGTGTTATAGTTGCCGCACGTTCGCATGCACTCGCGCGCCTGGATCAAAACCAAATTGAGCATCACAAGGGCGATGCATCACGATGCAGTACCGATGATGGCGATGCTACTGCTGATGATGGTGCTGATGCAGGTACTGACATTGACAATGATGACGATGCTGCTGATCGCTGTGATGAGTTTCCACACGAGTGTTGGTTGGTGTTGTTGGCGGAGCTACTCCGGTGGTTGAGATGGCACTGATGATGATGTCGATGAGGAAAAATATGATGGTGATGCTGGTGAGGATGATGATGATGACAGGATGAGGACTGATCTGGCGATGTGCTGAGAAGAAGAAGAAGAAGTCACTGTTGAACATTATGGGTGACGTTCCTGCCTCGTCTGAGGCACACATGGTTTCGTTGACCTGCGCCGCTCTCACTCATGCCAAAGCTTGCTGGAATCTCACAGAGGTGCGCTTTTGAGCCCAACCCTGGGCGTGCGCCTCACATGCAGGCCGACATCGGTTGTTCATAAAGTCGTTGGCGGTTTCATTGCACCATATCCTTGCACCGGACGTGGGTAGCTCGGTTTCGCCGCCCGATGGAGAGCGCAATTTGTTCTACCCTTTATCTTTGGCAGGTCATGCTGAAGAAATTCCGGACTCTGTAAGGAGGAAACGTTGCAGTGGCTGGCTCATTTAGGACCTGCATCACGAGGGAGCTTCTGTGTCGGCATGCGCTGTTTGTACTGTCATTGCTTCTGCCTGAAGCTGGAATCGGCACTCCTGCCGCAAGCGCAGGCCAAGTTCCTTGGCAAGCATAGTGAGGATGCTCCGCCAGCACAGATGACAGTTCATGATTTGTAAGCTGTTCGCCCGACAGTCCCCACACACCAGAGGGCAGTGTGTGTCTATCGCCTGGCAGAATCTGAAGGGATGGACTCATCCTACCAAGTCAGGCCCATAATATCAGAAGTGCAGAAGCTTCTGCCACAACCGTGCCCCGCAGCATGCCTCTAGCCAAGGCAGACAGTCTTCTTGAGTGAAACCCCAGTTTGCGTACCTCAGAGAGCTCGAAGATCTATGTCTGCATGAAGAGTTTTACTGAGGCCAGAGCTCCATGCAGGCTTGTCGGGCCTCTTCGCGCCTAAAGGAGGGGAATACTACAATGGCGCAGGAAGTGGGGGAGGAGACTAGACGACGACGACGACTACCACCTACTAGTACTACGAAACTGCTACTAAACTGCTACTGAACTGCTACTAAACTGCAACTACTAGTAAACTACTACTCAGCTACTACTAAACTACTACGAAACTACTACCAAACCCTACTACTACCACTACTACTACTA
>CAJNDV010025125.1:1137-16738 GCA_905221635.1 Symbiodinium sp. CCMP2456 | reverse complement strand
AGTAGTGGTAGTAGTAGTGGTAGGAGGAGTAGGAGTAGGAGTAGTAGCAGTAGTAGCAGTAGTAGCAGTAGTAGCAGAGTAGCAGTAGCAGCAGTAGTAGCAGTAGCAGTAGCAGTAGCAGTAGCAGCAGCAGCAGCAGCAGTAGTAGCAGTCGCAGAAGCAGTGGCAGTGGCAGTGGCAGTAGCAGTAGCAGTAGCAGTAGCAGTAGCAGTAGCAGTAGCAGTAGCAGTAGCAGTAGTAGTAGTATTGGTAGTAGTCGTAGTCGTAGTCGTGGTAGTAGTCGTCGTCGTAGTAGTGGTAGTAGTAGTCGTCGTCGCCCCTGGTGAAGGGCAAAGACAAAAATCATATCAAGGATTGCTGTGATGCTGCCAGTCGGAAAGCTATGGAAAACATAGCAGTTACCCATGGCACCACTGAAACCCAAGGCATCAACACCGATCCTACACACACAAACTGTTCAATCAAGGATCGTGCCGCTGGAACTACCATTCACGCACTGTTTTAACAAATGAAGATGATCACCAACAGTGTTGAGAAATGCTGGGCCTGCTAGGATCGTGACTCCGGGGGGTCCGTCAGGTGGCAAGACTTAAGAGCTGCAGGTGGCCGCAGCACCACTCGTTTTCCATCCGAATGCCCTAGCTGCTGTGAACTAACTAGGGGGACCTTGAGAGATCGCAGCCACATCGGCAGCTGCTCTCATGAATCCCAATCGTTGTCGAACTGGACATGTGATTTCTTTACACCAAGCCAGAATGCATGAGTTTATTTCTCAGCTAGCTTTCTCGTATGGCTGGCCTTAAACCCCACCTGACATATGTCAAACCAAAACACAAACGCTGGCTCGTCTTGGGGTCTTAGGCATTGAGCAAGGCTGGGGTCTGCCTTGTTTGTTGATGTTTGTTTTGGGGGAGTTGATTGGGGTGGTAAGAAGGTTCGGAGCGAGTCGAAGTAGATCAGAGTCCTAGAACTGAGAAGCAGCACGAAAGGAGCATCAGCAACATGCAGGGAGCAATGTGAACCTAAGACGGGCACAGGATCTCAGCCGTATGATGCGAATTTCAGTGAACATATCAAACGGCTTACTCTGAACAGACCAGGACCTTTTTTGGGCCTGTGCTTCCAAGGCAGTAGCAATCGAACCGCAAGGCCGTCCCACTTTAAACAGCCTTGCCTCGGGAAAATACTACAAGGAGAGGGCACGACCGGTGCCAGACTCACATCAAACGGCATCCCTGATCCTTGCCTTGAATGAGAGGTGCCAACCTAGGTTGTCTGCGCGATGCTTAACAGGCATGACGAACTTCGCTGCGGCTAGGACAACATGTGGCAATCGCGCAAACTCATACTTTTGCCAGATGCACCGTCATGCACCGTCGGCACTGTAGATGGCAACAGGCTACTTTGCAGGGCACATCTTTGCCTTGACCATGGAGAATAACATGGTAGCTAGCTTGAACAGGAAGCCATGGCACATCTAGGTTCTTTGAGAACGCTCATTATTCTTATGGTCTTACTCACTGCAGCCCGTACTCTCTCCTTCCCCACAGATTACAGTCGCACTCTCTTTCTTTCGGAAGGCTTAGGCCAAGATCTCTCTCTCTCTCTCTCGCTCTCGTTCTCTATTCTCTTGCCTGCTTGCCATGCGTACGGGGCTCGGGAGCTTAAGGTTCCTTCGCCCTGCCACAGCGCTGCGCGGCGTTCTCTCTTTGGCTCACTCCCACTGCCCCTCCCAAACAGTGCAGTGCAAATCGTTCTCTCACTGTGGTCCCACTCGTTTTCGGCCGTTCCGCTGTGGACTAAGACACCTGCCTACACGCACGAAGGACGGTTCTCAATAACATCCGGGGTGAGAGACTGGACCTCAAACTGGAGCAAAGCTCTCAGAATTCCTGCAGGCATGGTGCAGTGCTTGGCCCCTTTCGGTCTGTGCATGCATCAGGTAGGTCCACATCGCCGCGTCGATGACATCATCCACTCCTTCGCCAGAGAGTGCGGAACACTCCAAGTAGTCGAGAGCACCGATGCGTCTGGCCAGGCCCTGGGGCAAAGCAACAGCTCAGAAAGAGACCTTCGAACTACACCTCGCATGGACCCCTTAAAGAAGGGCCTGGCCCTCTTGGTAGGAGATGCACTCCGATGGCTTCAGCTCAGCGCACAGGTCCAGTTTGGTCCCGACCAGTAGGATCGGAGCCTCGCCGACTTCGTGACGCCACTTCTCCTCGACACTCTCGAAGGACATCCTCACGCCAGGCGGGAAAATCTGAGATTCTAGTACTCGTGCGTAGTTGTTTTATCAATAAGTGAGAAGCAATCGTTCATAAGTAAATATAAGTAATATGTAATAAGCAGTGAGTAACACCTCATAAGTCATGGCAAGTCGTCGTACGGTGAATATCAGCTGTAGCAGCCGAATGTAGTGGCTGTGCCCGCCAACAGCGCTGTGCGCGCCGTGTCACTGGTACAAGGGTGTGGAGGGTGGGCTTCAAAAAGCTGGGAGGGGCCGAGCTCCCACACTTTGAACCGACAACAAGCAGGGCGCAATAACGACGCATTAAAAAGTGAGAGACCACGCCTCGATGCCAAGCAGAAGAGCATGACATAGACGGAGGCGCTGTCGTAAAACCCTCAGAGCTGTTAGGTCACAACAGATGGGGGGCGGGTGGGGCACATGCTGCAGTGAAATTCGCAATTGCGGACGAGAGTCTGCTTCGCAATTCGCCGTGTGAGCTCGCTGCATCACTTAGGCTTATCATGGCTGTCGTGCCACTGCCTGAATGAGGGATCTTTCCAAGCTTGCAAGGCAGGAGCCAGGAACACCTCTCCAAACACTGAATCTGCAGCCAGGAACCATCCTTCCAAACGTACTCACCTCAGCCAGGAGCTCAGGCATGCTGTTTCCGGTTTCTGATTTTGTCCATCGTCCACCCCACATGATCGCTTCTGCATCTCATCCGAGCCTTTCTGCTTCTGCTCTATCGGCAACCATTTGGGGGTTGGCAGCTTGTCTATTTGGGCAGGCTGGGGCTGCTGTGGCAAGCTGCAGTTCTCGAATCGGACCGTTCCATCGTCCTTGGCATCAGAAAACATTCGCTGAGGGAGGTTGAAGCTAGCGAAGCTGTCACATAAGGAGGCGAGGTTCTTTCAAGTGCCCGCTGCCGTTCAGCCGCCCCATTCCGGTCCAGCCCGTCCCGGAACCAAGACAGTCTCTACATCGGAACACCAAGCTCGTCTTCCTTACTTCATGATGCTCGGGTTCTCGGGCGGCGACAGCCCTTTTATCATTTTAAGGCTAACAGTGTAGAGTGGTAAGACTACCCTGCCGCATGGAGTGATAGGCCGCACCCAAAGACTAACAACTTGGTGGACATGTCGACATCCTCAACAGATGAGAGGGCGCAGCTGACAAGAGTTCGAAAGACACTGAGTCTGAACACAGTCGACAGGACACCCAACTCCAGGCAGGCCATGCACAGAACTTCGACCATCACCTCATGCAGATTCGTGTGCGCATCACATCAAGCTCGCAGGCATGTAGGCTTGGAGGTCCAGCCTACAAAAACGAGGTGCACAGCGTGATCCTCCGGCAAGTAGGAGATTGTATCTGCATGAGCGTGCCAATCGCCATGGAAAGGCTTTTGCGTTGACACAACCGCCTCAGCTGGCACTGCAGCATCTGGCTAAGAGGAAACTCTGTAGGCCGTGCAGAACGAAAATGGCAATTGCACGCAGAGCCGCAGTGAATTCAGTCTCGTTCAGCACGCTACCACTCTTTACCTTTCCATCTTGGCCCAGCACCTGCTGCCATTCTTGCAGGCCGAATAAAGCTTGCAAAGAAACATAAAAGCACCCAGGAAACGAACAAGGAACTGAAATCCAGGACACGCTGCGCAAACATTCCGGGCAAGGATAGGTTCTTTCCAGACGTCAGCTACTCGCTGTCGCAAGACATCAACTGTGTCGTCCTCCTTCAGCTGAAAACCTGCCGATGAGATTTCTCAGGTTTTCCAAGGCCAAAAGGCTCAAGTCTGGGAGTTGAACAGTACTGCTGCCCGGAGAGACAGCGAACATCGACGCTAGGCATGTCAGCAAAGCTCGTGTGATTGCTAAGTGCTTGCCATGGTGTGGTCCGCTGTATTCTTTTGTGATGCTCCCTGGGTTAGTTGCAGGAACCTACTGATGCATCGGCATCAGATCCACTCTTTCAAGTGCATGCATGTGGCTGCTGCTTACTTTCCTAGATCTCGAAGCCGAAAGCTGCAAAGGCATCCCGTCAGCACGCAGCAATCTCTCCCACAGTCCTTGCCTCTGATCTGTGATAATCTCTGGTCTTGCTCACATTCAGCACCTGGGCATGATGTAACTGCTGAGAGGCTCTTTTCCACGTCTCGCTTGACAAGGGGAACTGCTCGCAGTTTGCAGAGTCAGTTCATGCTTGAAGGGGATGACCCCCCTTCGTCAAGCAACCTGAGATCACCCACTATCTACTGGAGATGCAGCTCGCAGGCTTCATGCTGCAACCTTTAGCTGCCAAAGCTCCACTGTGCTGTACTAAGGGCCAGAAGACAAGAAAGCGCCCCGGCTGATCTGCAAAGGTGCAAGCCCGGGGCAGCCCAAACTCATATAAATACGCGTGCTTACTCGGACCGCCATTCTTGCAAGCAGGGTGGGCTTGGGGGACTTGGGGCTCGCATTAGATAAAGAGCAGAAAGCACCAATCTGATCTCTTGTGGCAGTAGCGATACGAAGCCACACCCCGCGTTTGAGGTATGTACAAGCGGCAGCACAAGTCCAGGTCATTTCAGGAATGCACATGCAGTCGCAGGATCTACTCTAAGGCCTACACGGCGCTCTTCAAGACCCATGGTGGGCAATGAAAGGTGCACTCCCAGCCTGCACTGGGTTGAAAGCTTAATAGACATCGTTCCTTCTTCTGTGCCCCTACAAATGTGGACACTATACACAGCCCGACCAAAACTTCCAACGCATTGGCTGGCTCAGCTGGATCTGGTAGAAAGGCAAACGGGGGGAAGGGCCTTGGGGTTGGGCTCTGGGGCTTCGGGCAAGGGGACCCGGCGCATCAACTACATCGCTGCGCAGAGGTCTCGTGCAATTCGTCCACGAACCGAGGAAGATACCATGGCATGGCATGGGTCCATAGCCGCGACCGCTCATTGCTTGGGCAGCATGCGAAAAACCCGGGAAGATGTAGGAGGTACCTCTCGGGGGCTGAGTTTCCCTAAAATCCCAAACCCCTAAACGCTAAAACTCGACGGCGAGACAGGAAACAGCAAGGTTTGGCAAAGAGATACTCCATTCTCCGAGTGGCAGGTCGCACAATGCCGTCAAGGATGTAGACCTGCCAAAGTACTTGTCATTTTTCGTATCACCGTAGTCTCATGGTTTAGGGTTTAGGGTTTAGGGGTTTAGGGTTTATCATAAACAGAAACAGAAGTTCTCCTCTTACTTTACAAACTCTTCTGACTTTATCGCATCATTGCTACGAGTACCATCTTGCTGCGATGTTACGACGCTACCTCGGCATTCCTACTGCAGGAGGCTGCCGGTGGCACCACTCTTACATGAACAAGATGCCCAACCCTAAACCCTAAACCCGCCCTCCCAAACCCGGCCCGGCCTCCGCCTGTTGGGTTGCTGCTGTCCTCAAAGATACAGCGCTTCCAGGCCCAGGGCTAAAACGGGTCTAACGGTTGTTTATTTGGGCTTTTTTCCAATCCACTATCTCGCGATGAGTTGCAGTCCAACATCTAAGGGTAAATTTACGCTCAAGGCCCGCTTTCTCTAGTGGTGATCTAGGGATACGAACCCTCGCCAAATAGTGATTTCAGGGGTTAAGTGTTAAGGTCCAGTACCTTGTCCTCATGGGATAATGCATTGACTAGCAATGTCGCCGCAAAACCACGGATAAGTTGGCTGCAAGTTGTCAATACATGTTCGAAATTGTGTGTCGGTTGATTGGCTACACTGAACCTAATTGAGATGTAGGAGGCTCGTGGTGTGGTAGGCGGCCGCAAGCACTACACTGCTAGTAGGATTCCGGAGGCTTAGACAGGGGCTGAAAGGGATCTCCGCCTTAGCCGAGACTTCGCCAGTATCGCAAAGTCGATGTCAACACAGTCGCTGGCGTCTTGCGTCATGCCTTCGAGGCAGGGTTTAGGGATTTGGGGTTCCACAAAGGAGTTTCCAACATTTTCCATGAGGGTTCTGTGTAAGGGTTCTTTATGGCATTGGTCCTTTCAGGGTTCTTGGGCTTGGGAGGAGTAGTGTTTAGGGTATCGGGGAACCATCACCACTAACGCAAGGCCAACAAAAACGTCGCAAGACCTGCTGAAGCAGAGCAAATCTCCACGTGGGACGCATGTCTGAGGGCATGGCCGTGGCTCTTGGTGTTGGACGGTATGCAGGGCGTTGCCTTATGAGGGAGCAGCTTTCCCAAGTTTTCAGGCAGAGGTGCGAGACCCAAGCAGAGGGCCCAGTGGAAAGATTCAGCTAAGATCTGGGCGAAACTCGGTATATGCTGGGCTTTCGAGGCCCCATTGCCCACGGTGTTGTTCTTTCCAGCCTCTCGTCAGCTCTGTTTAGAACCCTTTGTGGAACCCTTTCCCTATATTAACAGGCCCGAAAGCCTGTCCAGTCGGCTTGGGAGCCATCGTTGGAAGTGAGCCTTCAAAGAGGCTTCGCTGCTTTGAACAGATCTCCTCAAAAGACACAATTCCCGTGCCTTGTAGTCGCTCGTGTTGCGCTGAGCTAGCCTTCAGTTCGGCTTGGCATAAGGATTAAAGAACCAAAGCGGCGGGGAGTTCAACTGACAAGAAGTGCATGCGAGACTTGCCTGGCGGGCCGCGCAGAGTTGCCGCATGTTTGCACCTTGCGCCATGACCCATCATGTCAGCTTGGCAAAGTCGGCAAAGTCATCGATACGAGCCTTTGCACCACAGTGGCCTGTGCGCAGGGGCTTGAGATTAGTGTGACAGCTTGCCCCGGCACGTGTCCTACGTGCTTTCCATCCTCATATCTCAACTATTGGTGTGGGCAAGCCGGTATGCGGCCTGCTTAGAAAGCCCGCCGCTGCGAAGGCGGTCAAGCCCAGTCCAATCACTGCCGCACCCTCGCAGCTGCATCAGATCAGGCGAAACGATGACAAAAAGAGATTGCACTCACTTGCATCTCACCTGCAGATTGTACCGGGATGCCTGCTTCCCTTCCACCTGCAAGTCACAGGAGGCCCACCGTCCATGAAACATCTGACAGAGCATACCTCTAGGAAAGCATTGGAGCGATGCCACGTGACAGGTGGTCATAATTAATATGCACATGAACGCATCACATATATATATATATATATTATATTTATGTATGTGTTTTTGTTTATTTATTCATTAAAGGCTAGAAATGCACGTACATCTCAATATCTTTGCTGAAAGGATCGCCTACCATACATTCTGTATTACATACTAATATACATGTATGTGTATATATATATATATATGCGCATTCTCGGCTATATCGAATATATAGTATATAGTAAGCAGTACATATAGTATATCCGTAAGTTGGAAATATGTTGTATATTACGGAATATAAAATGCAATGTAATGCAAGACCACCGAGTATAATATGACACACCGAAACTATAATATCTTATAACATAATAAAGTACATTACAATATGGTATAATCTACAAGATATACTGAAATATATCTTAATGATATGTAGCATAACATAGTATAATATAACACAATCCAATATCGCATGATATCGTATGATGTGACATAGTTTAATGTGGTATAACATAACAAAATAGGATATGATAGATATGATATTAGGATATGAAATAATGTAACATTGGGTTCTACTATACTTTCTCATGTCATATTATACTATATGATTTTTTGTAACATATCAGACTCAATCAAGCCCAATATATCAAACTATGTTATATTATAATATGTATATACATATATATATGTATGTGCCGTTAAAAGTTAAAAAACATGTCACCTGTACTATTTATGAAACTTTTTATCGTATACAAAAATAACGCACATCCTATACAACATAAAGCAGATCACATAAAATGCCGGAAATGTCATGATAGGCCATATACAATACATACAGTAATACATATAGTCGGAAGTATAAAACAGATGATGCTAAACATGTGTTACAATAAATTTGGCATATGTCATATAAGACATTAAGTTATATGTATACAAAACATAGAAACTAAAAATAGAACAACAAATAACCCTGTGCATTATATAAAGAAATTATGTGTATGAGCATATATATGTATATGCAAATACATGTTTGTCTATTTCGAAAAATCAAAAACATGCAACAAATATAAAATTCAACATGTAACATGCTAAATACATGCATTGCACAACACACTATACCGTGGTGTCGCACATGATATTTGGTACATAACAAAAGAGGTATAGTCTAAAACACACCATATGTGGCATGTGACATGCAATGTACGACCTAGTATATAATATGCAAACTAATGTAGTATATGTATATTGTCTTTGCTTACGTAAACGAAACTGTATCTTGTATACTGTACATACAGCACATAACAACCAATGTGTACTACACATTCTTTCTTTCGAATATGTAACACACAACTTAAACCTGGTCAAAGGTGATACAGAATATTACATAGTAGATGCTGCATCAGATGAAACATAACTACAGCACATAACAACCAATGTGTACTACACATTCTTTCTTTCGAATATGTAACACACAACTTGAACCTGGTCAAGGGTGATACAGTATATTACATAGTAGATGCTGCATCAGATGAAACGTAACTGACAGAGTGTCGAATGTTAGCTATTATGAGCTATACATGTCATGCAGTATGAACTAGTATGTCGCTCTATGTGTTGTTAAAGAGGCAAATACGGAATAGATTGTGGAAATACTGCACAGCAGAGTACGCGTAACATCTAATGTACACTACATACTACAGACGGTACGTATCGAAAGTCCTTTAGGCTCTCCGTACCGTCAACAAATATATAACATAGCAGAGATACATGGCGTATAACGCATGACTTGTACATAATACCTCATACACAACATGTACATAGTATAGAAAATAATACTAAACAAGTTATACATAAGAGACAAGATTAAAACATAGTAGTGACACGTGACGAAGCCTGCGTCAGCACTGAATCCGGAACCGGGACGATCTCGGCCGCATTGAGGTCCTTGTCGGCGGGCTCGCACCTTGACTGCTGCGGCACCGACGGTCCACTGACACGATGCCTCCTTGCCCAAGAGAACCCTGCAGTCATGCCTCAAACAGCAGATTTCCAATCTACTCCCAAGGGCCGAAGGAGAAGGCAATCCTATGAGCCTAGGAAGTGACGACCGCTGTGGAGCATGATGAAGACATGAAATATTGCAGGTGAAGACTCGTAGCTTAGCGACCGACTCCTGGTGTCAGGTACAACAGACTCCGGCCCTGGAAGGAGGCATCATGGGCGAAAGTGACGATGCGAGTTACCCTCTTATCGGCTCTTCGGAAAACGGAAGGCATGAAAGCCATCAGATATTATCATGATATAGGTCCGAGTTGCGACGTTGTGGCTGGTGGGACATCGCAAGCGAAAGCTCCCAAGCTTGGGCTCAAAGCTGGCTCCAGGGAGCTTTCCAGAGCTGGCAGCGAAGGAGTTGCAGCTTCCCCCCAATCCTGTCAGCAAAGTATGTCCTATTGATACAAAGCGCTACATATGGAGGTGTATATGTACATATGCCTTTACATATATATATATATATATATACATATATATATATATATAATATAGGTAGAACTATACTATATCTATGTATCTTTACGACATCTATCACGGAGCCACTATCACTAGGGTTGCCTACGTAGTGGGCGTGCTGCTCCATCTTGGTAAGTCTTCCCGCCTGAAGGACCTTTGGACTTCCATCTTTGGTGTCCTTGAGACTTACCGGCAAAGGCTCCGAGGAGGTGATGGGCTCGCCTGAAGGCAGCAAGGCACAGGGCCGGACCATGAAGATAATCAGGAGGTTCATAGCATGAAGCTACGTTGTGCAATTACTGTGATGAGAGTCGTAGGAAGAATGGAGCCTGTGCCCGGCCTTCAAGCTTTTGAGTCTGCTGACCCTCAACAGAAACAAGTGCTTGAGGAGGAGGACCTGCAGACACATCGTGGCCGGTCATGAGATATAGGAAGCTTGCTTCCCACGCGACTTCTGACTTTGTCTCATGGCCTTCGGGTGCTCGGGCAGCCAAGAAACGCCCTCCAGAACAAGACGTCGACGCATTGCTCGATTGGGGGAGGGCATCACGGGGTGCCTGCAGCAAGACCAAGTCCGAGAAGTGCAGCTCCGGCGACGACATAGCCTAGAGCGAGCTCACAAAAGAAGGCCTCCGAAAATCCGGTCTCTTGTCGGCCCGGTGCGCCTATCCTACTCGGCACGGGCTGCTCGGGCAGATCCTGGCGGTTGGAAGACTTCTGCGTCTCTTCGCCACAAGAAAAACCCGCCTGGAAAGTCTGCGTCGCGGCGCTTGCCAGTGATACTGGGTCTGGAAGCGATGGAAGGGTTTGCCTCGGGTGACGGAATGTAGCAAGTTGCGAGGCGTGGCCATATCCGTCAGGTCGCGTTGATGCTTCTTCTGTATTGCCGATAAAGAACCTCAGGCAAACATTCTGTGTCACCTTCTCACATACGGTGCTTGGGGCAACCTCACCACAGCTGCTGGTGACAGCCAAGCTGCCAGTCGGCTTGATCGCACTCGGTTAAAGAACCCTCCATGGTACCCACTGCAGCCGTGGCTTGGTGCTAGAGCAAAACAGCTGAGGCATGCATACGTGAGTGGAGTGCGCGAGGCACGAGCTAAGGCCAGCCAAACTAGCCAGGGGCGGTGGGGCTGACCGTGCCATAGAAAGCGATGTCAAAGAGGAACCAGCAGCCTGCCGTTCCTGTGTTCGGGTGCGCCTCTCCATAATGGATGCTGCAGCGTCAGGGCTGGTCGTGCCTTTCAGGAGCTGCCAATTGCGCGCATCTCCCAGGTTGCCTCCTGAAGCCAAAACTGTCATCACACCACTCACTCTACATCTTCCGGTGCTGAAGCTAGGCGCTGCACGGCCTGATGCCCGAGCCTCAAGTATGTTAAGGCTTCTGGCTCTGCAATGCCCTGCAATGCTCTGCACACTCTGCAAGTTGAGATGGCTACCCCAGAGTCAAGCTCCTGCTGTTGAGGCACCGTTAAACTGCCCAGAGGAACCCCTCGCAGGCAATCCGAAAATGGCCTCCTCGTAGGCAGAACACAGCAAGACCTTGCTGGATGCAAGAAACCTAGCTCAGCTTCTTTCAGCAGGGCCCTCGCCACGGCTGCAGGCAAAGCCCCGATGCCAAGCAGAATCCGGAACTGCACGGAGGTGATGCCCTGCGTGCGCGTGGTGGCAACCTTCTTATAGCAACCTAAGTAACCCTGCAGTATCGGTAGTGCCTGGCTGGGAGGCAAGCTCAGCAGGGGCAGAGCCAGCCTTCAAAACGGGAGGAGTCACAGCCGGTGCCTGTGCAGGCCAAGCTCAGGAGTCGACAGATATGGAGCCAGCTGTCCGGGCCCTTGCCTCAAAGTTCAGGGTTTGTTTTTTGGGTGGCTTAGTGTTTACAGTTCTCGAGTTCAGGGTTTTGGGTTTCGTGGTCCAGCATTTCGGATCAGAGAAAGGCTGCCCAGGCACCAAAAGAAGGCTTTCGCCGCACTGTTGGCCGCGTCGACGGCGCTCACCTTGCACCCAACTGCATCTTGCGGCGGAACGACATAGAGAGAGAGAGAGAGAGAAAGACGCCTCCCTGGCGCCTTTTTCTGGCTGGCCTGCCTGGCCGAGAACTGTCCGTGCAAGTCAAAGAGACAGCTTGACTCTGATTCCTGCCGAGCCTTGGCAGCGCTGAGCGGGTAGTTACCACCAACCTTCCATCACCGCACGTTGAAGGAACATTCCCTGCTTGGAGGATCATGGGACTTAGTAAGTAAGGTTATAAGTACCCTAATTGGCTAATTGGGGTTATAGGTAATTATAAGTCTAGTTACCTTATTTATAACCCTGGTTCCTAAGTCCCATGAACCTCTAAGTGGAGCAGTCTTGTCCGGGGTTAGGACACCGATTCCCATTATCAGGCGGCTCACTGCAATCATAGTCCTCGCGAACATTCCGAAACTTTGGATCTCAAGAATCTCACACTCGTACAGCAATCAGGCTCCAGATGGTCTCTGGTGTACCTGCCGCATTCCGCAAATTTCGAGGGGCAATCGATGCACAGCACATGCCGGCCAGGCCCCAGGAGAATAGGGAGGATGCCAATGCCCCGAAAGCCGCCAGCGCGTTGGTGACAATCTGAGAGAATGCAGCAAGACGCGGCATCGACCCCCCACGAAGTGACTCTGCTGCAATTGCTTCAATCTGACAGACAGCAACGAACTTTTGCCTGTGGTGAAATCCTCTCTGCGTTTGAGCTGCGGGCCAGCGCAGGCCGGACACCCAACGCATCGCCCAAATACCTGCAAATAGCCATCTGAATCTGTTCGACGTCCACTCAACTGACTGAAGCACCCCATCGTCAGCATGCCAGCCACGGAGCCGATGAAGACTGCGCCTACGGACGCGCAGAGCTTGAGGCTACAAAACTAAGAGCAGAACCCTCGTACAAGTGCCCCGCCAAGCAGGCCATGCGCAACCTGAGTCGGTCTTCTCTATTTCTGCCGTTCTGCTGCAGCATGGTACTCTCGTGTGTGTGTGTGTGTGTGTGTGTGTGTCTGTGTCTGTGTCTGTCTGTCTGTGTGTGTCTGCAAGTCATGGAGTAAGTAAGTTAGTCAGTAAGTCAGTAAGTCCGCAAGTAAGTAAGTAGATAAGTAGGTAAGTAGGTACGTAAGTAGGCACGCAGGTACGTCTGTACATAAATAGGTAAGTAGGTAATCAATTGAGAAAGAAAGAAAGTAAGTAAATAAATAAGAAAGTAAGTAAATAAAAAAATATAAGTAACTTGCTCCGACTCAGTCAGTGTGCATGTGCAGGGGTAGGGGTAGAGGTCGGCGTAAGGGGGTTGTGGGGGGTGGAGCGGTCTTGGGCTTTCGTTTCGAGGCCACCGCCCAGGACGGCTGCGGAAAGTCCGGGCGGACCTTGGTCACTTGCAACACCGCGATGAAGGGCATGGCACGAAGGAACTCCGTATTGAGTGCGAGACTCCATCTCCGATGATGTCGTTGTGTGACAGCATGATGGCCGCAGCGATACTGCAAGCTTGGGTCACTCTGCTGCTTCACAGAGTATGGGTAATGGCACAATGCGAACTAGCATTCCTGCTGCATGAGCCATGCTGTAGGCAATCAGTCTTGCCTGGTTGTACCACTTGGATATCAGTTGACTTGATACTCCAACGAGCAGAATTCCACCCGGACTCTTCCCAAGTTATCATTACCTTGAATTTGCTGCAGGTTTGCGTCGGCCTCGCAGACGAGTAGTTGTACTGGATGGAGAAATTGCTGCAGGCCGGCCTCGCTGTTGGCGGCTGCAACCAACTTGCACTGCGCTTGCGAGGGCCAGGCACGAATCTTGGGCATTGTCGGCACGTGCTTCGGACGTCCTGTGGCTTCCGCTACGCAAGCCGCAGGAGTTCCCATGCGTCCACGCCTCATCCCCGCTCTGTCGGCCTTCGGGCACTTCACTGCGACCACCGCTTGAGACTTCCTCTGGGGACCGCACTCATCGAGTTCGGTGCATGTCGCAACGCCTCCTCTCCACCTGAGCCCAGCGCTGAGCTGTGCTCTGAGACCTCGGCCTGATGTGCCCATCCCGAAATCGCAGCATAAGCCTTGAGCTCAGCTCATCCCGCGCAGGCTCAGATCGGGGATGACCTACATTAGGTTTTGCGGTATCTCGTCAATCTAGTCAAGTCAAACCGAAACTCGTTACGGTCAGGCTCCCAAGATGGATCGTGATAATAGCCCAAGATCTCTGTCAAGATGATCTGTTTACAATGAGCTGCCTGAGCGACACGATAAATAGAAGATCTGCAAAGCTTTGGGCATAATAGGGCATAGTGAGCTGGCTGTCGGCACGCAATCCATATACCCCCTCTACACTTTTGCCCTGACGGAAGGGGGCATCAAAAGAGCGAACGACGTGAACATTTCACATGTCATGTGGATTGACCAAGACCACGAGGCTCGGCGAAATGAAGGCAGGGTGCCGCCCAACTCTTTTAAGCTGCGGGGCAGGGGTCGGAGCAGCCGTTCCTTCGCGTAGCAAAGAACATGATGCTCCAAGAAACATAATTATTTCTGGTGTGCAATTCTGCACCCGAAGAAGAGGAGGCCACGCCGCATTCGCAAAAAGACCCTCATATCCGACTGCAAACTCGAAACGTAGGTGTGGGTCCTATGCTTCGCTGACGAGCCAAGGGAAACGTGTGAGACATCTGCCTGGACCCTTCGGGTTCCAGCTGATGGCGCTAGAAAATGACAATGAACCAACTGCAAAGGCAAGCGTTCATATGTGCCGCGCGCAGTAGATCAACGATCAGCCAGGTCCTGCAGTTGAGAGCGTGTCATCCTAGCCGTAGCCGGCCTGTCAAAGCGAGCTGTTGAGCTATGCGAATGCACAATGTGCACACGTCTAGACCCTCAGTCTTTGAGACAACGCTTCACTGGTGCACTGCAGTCCTTACGCCTTCAAGGACAATTTCAACGTGGCAATCTCCTCGAATGCAATGCCGGATAATCTTCGCGTATGGTCGGTACTCTCGAGACACGTGGGAAGTGCACTGACCTCGTCCCGCTTCCGGATCTCGCATTCATAGCCAGTGATAAGCTCCTGTAATCGGAGGCGGCAAGCGGATCCCCTCAACCCGAAATGATGCTGCAAAGGATTGTCCTCCTGGTTCATGACCAAGAGTTTGCTGTGGCTTCTCTCCTGCAGGCAGATACAGGCAGGTTGCCGTTCTGCTGCAGCAACAACAACAACAGCAACACCAGCAGCAACAGCAAATAACAGCAATCCACAGAAACTGCAACAGCGACAGCACCACCACCCGACGCCAGCAGCAGCAGCAGCAGCAGCAGCAGCAGCAGCAACCAGCACCAGCACCAGCACCAGCACCAGCACCGGCACCAGCACCAGCACCGGCACCGGCACCAGCAGGACCACCACACAACCACCACGACCATCATTACAATCACAACCACCACTACCACCACCACCGCCACCATCACCACCGCCAACACCGCCAACATCACCGCCACCGCAGCCACCGCCACCATCACCACCACCACCACCACCACCGCCACCACCACCACCACCACCACCACCACCACAACAACAACAACAACAACAACAACAATTTTTCAATTGGACGCTGCGCGAGCGGGCTCAGCGCATAGCGGGCATGTAGCCGCCTTGGCACTCACGGCAGTGAAACCGACCGAAAGAAGACGAGAGTTAGCAAGTTCAGAAAGTAGCCACGGCTCGAAAGCATCTTGACCAGAGCCTATGCTGGACGGGCCGGGCGAAGAGAACTTTGCCGGAAG
>CAJNDV010025114.1:44751-57654 GCA_905221635.1 Symbiodinium sp. CCMP2456 | reverse complement strand
ATTCCAGGAACCGCAGGGCGAGCATCGTCAGCATCAGCTGGTAGCATTTTCGAAGTCACCCTCCGAGTTTCAGGCGTCTGAATCCACATCAGGATATTCCACTCGACCCTGTTATTGGACGGATTCCGCGCACCGCAGGGCGAGCATCATCAGCATCAGCTGGAAACATTTTCAAACTCACCCTCCCAGTTTAGGTTTTCTGAACCCACATCACGATAGCCGTTCGACCCAGTTATTGGACGGATTTCTGGAACCGCAGGGCGAGCATCACCAGCATCAGCTGGAAACCTTCTCAAACTCACCCTCCCAGTATCGGGCTTCTGAACCCTGATGTGCACCGCAGCGCGAGCATCATCAGCAGCAGCTGGAAACCTTCTCAAACTCACCCTCCCAGTTTCGGGCGTCTGAGTCCACATCAGGATAGCCGTGCGACCCCGTTGTTGGACGGATTCCAGGAACCGCAGGGCGAGCATCATCAGCATCAGCTGGTAGCATTTTCAATCTCACCCTCCCAGTTTCGGGTTTCTGAGCTGGCCACATCAGGATAGCCGTTCAGATTCCACGTGCCGCAGGGCGAGCATCATCAGCATCAGCTGGAAACCTTCTCAAATTCACTCGCCCGATTCCGGTCCTCACGACGCACAGCAGGGAGCAGTTCGACCCTGTTATTGGACGGGTTCCATGCGCTGCAGGGCGAGCATCATCAGCATCAGCTGGAAACTTTCTCAAACTCACTCTCTCATTTCCGGGCTTTTGAACCTGCAGCAGAGTAATACTCCGACCCTGTTAGCAGATCGACGTTGCTATTGTTCCACGCACCGCAGGGCGAGCATCATCAACATCAGCTGGAAACTTTTGAATACACAGCTGTTTAGCGGCTCGACCTTGTTATTGTACGGATTTCTGGAACCGCAGGGCGAGCATCACCAGCATCAGCTGGAAACCTTTTCAATCTCACTCTCATTTTCGGGCTTGTGAACCTGCAGCAGGATAAAACTCCGATCCTGTTAGCACTTCGACCTTGTGGTTGTTCCACGAAACCCTCAACCCTCAACCCTAAACCCTACACCCTAAACCCTAAGCCAACCCTAAACCCTACACCCTAAACCCTAAATCCTCAACCCTAAACCATCAACCCTAAACCCTACACCCTAAACCCTCAACCCTAAACCCTAAATCCTCAACCCTAAATCCTCAACCCTCAACCCTCAAACCTAAATCCTCAACCCTAAACCCTAAACCCTAAACCCTAAACCTTATAAACCCTAAACCCAAATCGTTCAGGCAGCAGCCTCGGGAGCATCCTGTCCAGACCCAGGTCAACGCTTCGCCGGAGCCGCGGGCAGGCGACCCTCCCCCCCGTCCTTTAGGGTTGAGGGGTTTTGGGGTTAGGGGTTTAGGGTTTTGGGTTTTGGGTTTAGGGTTTTGGGTTTTGGGTTTTGGGTTTTGGGTTTAGGGGTTTAGGGTTTAGGGGTTCGGGGTTAGGGGTTCGGGTTTGGGGTTTAGGGTTTAGGGTGTAGCGACCCTGCCCCCCGAAACTTCCCAAAGGCTCCATGTACCTTTATAGTAGGGGTTTAGGGTTTAGGGTTTAGGGTAGATACTTAGGCCTTAAAGGGGTCCCTATATACGCTCTTTAAGGCTTAAGTATCTACTATATGGGTACATGGAGCTTTAGGGCGTCAGGGTTGAGAGGTTTTGGGGTTATTGGTTTGGGTTTTGTTTTTGTTTTAAGGTTTTGGGGTTAAGGGGTTTTAGGGGTGTTTCGTTGTCGGAAAACAGGGATTTTGAGCTTTGGAGGATGATTTTGAACTAGGGTTCTGTGAGTTGTTTACGGTGTTCTGTAGGATCTGTCATGGTTTTGTTGCGTGTTTCGTGGGCTTTGCGGAGGGTTTGCGAATATAAAGCGTTTGTGGGTTGCTTCAAGCTTCTCAGCAGTTTTTTAGAGCTGACCCCAACCCAAGGCCCAGAACAGGAAACCCCATGCCAGAATCCCAAATTTCTAGAAAGCCTAGGAGTGTCACAGCCCTGAACCAAACGTCAACGAAAAACAAGTAAACCTTGAACCTCACAAACCCTTAAGACCCTTGACCCTGAACAAAACGGCGCATTCAGCTTTCAAGTGCATTGTCACCCCACAAAGGACTTGGACCCTAAACCCCCAACTGTAAGCCTCCCAACAAACTTTAAATCTTAAAACCTTCGGATCATGCACATGGAACAACACAGCAGCAACAAAAGCAACACGAAGCCCAAATGCGGAGAAAACTGGCGAGCTTGTTCTGCTGGGTTTCTAAATGAGCAGAAGGCTCGGGGCACTTGTTGGGATAGGTGATAGGTAGAGAACTAAACCGCGTAAACGAGATCCGAAACCCTAAACCCTAAACCCTAAACCCTAGAGATTACCGGCAGGTCAGCCTCACCTTGGCCATCCCGGCCAAGGCTTCGGCCGGTCCAGGACTTTCTCCGGGATTCTACGGGTTTAGAGTGTAGCATTTTCTCTAGGGGGGTTCGGGTTAAGGATCTGTTTGCCCGAGAGCCCGAGACCCGCGGATCAAGGAAGATATCTTGAGTTAATTAACGAACATACTTTGCTTCTCTTGGCAAGCTGGCCGCCTTTTTGGGCTCTCGTTGTCCAAGCATACTCCTTATAATGTCACTTCAAACAGGGGCGTCCCCAAAAGGAAGAATGTGGACAGTGGACAAAACCCTAAACCATAAACCGTAATAAACCCTAAACCCTAAACCCTAAATCCCTAAACCCTAAACCCCTAAACAGTTCTAAGGCGGACTTGAGTTCTTGGTGCAGGGCTCTTTTGCTCACCGAAGCCAAGACCGACCCTTTTTCACCGACTTACAGAGTTCACATCATAGTTTAGGGTTTAGGGTTTAGGGTTTAGGGGTTTAGGGTTTAGGGTTTAGGGTTTAGGTAGGGTTTAGGGTTTAGGGCATCCAACAGCCTTAAACATTAAGCCATTCACACTCAAGACATACCCAAAAGTAGCCAATTAATGCGCAAACGCTACTACGACCGCGAAACCGTGTAAAACCGTATTGAAAACATAAAAATCCGAACAGACCCTGTGGGCAGGCCCAGTGGACAAGCCGCATAGCCTGTACATCCATTTCCTGCAAAACCCATCAATCAAAACCGCTTGAACAACATGCAAAGCCATGTTGCAAAACCCCTAAAGGATCTGTAAAACTGTAAAACCCTATCAGACCGCTGAAAAATGTATCGCAGCAACCACATTCAAAGACGCATAGTCTGTCGTAGTAGTGAATTATACTACTGGAGCCCGCAAACAAAGACTTTTGTTAACAAAGAGGGGAAATCCGGAGTAGTACGGTCGATGTCAGCCTTACTTGAAGGATCGGTGGACATGAGTACCTTAAGCTACCAAAACCTACTTTTTTGTAGGGTCCCTATAAAGTCCATATTAGGACTTATAGTGAGAGCCTACAAAAAAGTAGGTTATGGTAGGTTAAGGTAGGTTGTAAACGAGGCCCATAATGCACCGCAATGTGGGCTTAGAGCCCTTCCTCAGCCTGCTGAGCAATTTTCTTCTTCAGACATGATCGATAGGCTCATACCCTACCCTTTTTTGCGGTACCTAGTTCTTTAGTTATCATGTGGTATTTAGGTTTTTGGGTACCTAGTTCTTTAGTTAGGATGTGTTATATAGAAGAGTGAGTAAGCTAGAACAATGGCTAGGGTATGAGCCTCGAGATGGTGCTTTCCGAAAACATGGGACCCTAATCTAGTACCCTAAATACTAGGATCCTTATTATAAGGACCCCAAATAAGGAGCCTCTACCCTAAACCCGAGACCCTAAACCCTAAACCCTAAACCAAAAACCCTAAACCCTAAACCCTGACACCCAAACCCCTAAACCCTAAACCAAAAACCCTAAAACCCTAAACCCTGACACCCAGCACGACAGCCGCAAGGAGCCCACCAGAGCTTCCGCTACGGAGCTGCGGCGCTGTCCGCGGGATGCTCAGAAGCCGAGGATTGAGGGTTTAGGGTTTAGGGTTTAGGGTTTAGGGTTTAGGGTTTAGGCTTTAGGGTTTAGGAAAAAGGGCTTAGGGTTTAGGGCTTAGGGCTTAGGGTTTAGGGTTTAGGGTTTAGGGTTTAGGGTTTAGTTCCTTTTTGGATAGTATACTATAATTCCTTACCCAGAAAAACCATGACAGACCCAAAAAGGAACTACATTGGAGCCCCTGGGTAGGGTGCTGAACCCCAAGCCCTGAACCTTTTTTTTAGTTTAGGGCGATCTTGTCGATTGCAAGCCCCGGGGTGTAGTCTTGCATGCTGAAGGTTTAAGGCTCTTGATACGGTTGAGGATAAGGGTGTAAAAATTCTCAGATACTATGCATTCGGGTTCCTTGGTATAACCGATAAATGATAGTATACTATCCTCCCAAAAGCCCACCCTGTAGTCGGCTTGTTGGTGGGGTGTTTTACCGCTTGATTCGAGCTTTTCGGGTCTTTAGGGTTTAGAGTTTCGGGACTCGTCTTCGGATGTGGCGTCGCTCGTGCGGCGTATGTTATGTAGGGGTTTGCCGTGAGACTCCACAGTCGTCTTTTCGTAAGGATCCCAGCTATACTGGGCTTTGGAGTACCATACTTTAATACTTTTTTTGGGGGACCTGTTCCTTAAAGGAACCATTATGAAATGAAAGTCTATACATTTTTCTCCCTGGTTACTTCAAAGCCCAGTATAGGTACACACGGTCATACCCCATACCCTTCTTCAGGGTATCTGCTTCAGCTTTTTGCATAACACATCCTAACCATACCACTCCGGAAAAAGGTATACAGCCTTATTTGCTCTTTTTGAGTAGCACGTCCTTTCCATATCACTGGGCACCCTTAAACACCGTGTAAGGCGTTGTGTTGAAGCGGTCAGGGCTTCGGGCTCCGGGCAACAGTCAGACAAGCCCAAAACAAGCACAACATCTTCGGTTTAGAGTTGAGGGTTTTGGATTTATATAGGTTGCAAAATCTCGTGCGGTCAGAATAAAACCTTCACCGGATTTCTAGCCAACTTTGGGAGATCCGTGTAAAACGCCCTAGCGCTAAAAATCCCTAAACCCGAAATCCGAATCCGAAAGCGAGAATCTCTAAACCCTAAGCCCTACAGCCTATTCCCCTAAACCCTAAACCCTAAACCCTAAACCCCTAAACCCTAAACCCTAAACCCCTAAACCCTAAACCCTAAACCCTCCTAAAGCCCCAAAAGGCGGTTGCGACAGGCCGGGCCTGCCGGCGATTGTCGGCACGCCGGGCCGCACATGTGGAGGTTGGCTTCCTCTTAGAAAGGGGGTTTACAGTAGGGTTTAGGGTTTAGGGGTTTAGGGTTTAGGGTTTAGGGTTTAGGGTTTAGGGTTTAGGGCAAAGGGGCTTACTATAGAAGCCGAAATAATTACGAATATTACTCCTTAGGTTCCTCATGATTATTATTCCTTAGGTTCCTTATGATAATTATACTATAAAGGAGCCCAAAGCCCTATTCTAATCCTTAAGGCCCCTACATTGGCCCTACATAAGGGTTTCGGGTACAGGTTTCGAACTCGATACGGATGGAGGGCGGCCTCGGGGGTGGAGGGTTATGGGGCATGATGCGGCTCGTCCAGGGGGGAATGTTTGGTGAAACTACGACGAATGACACGAACTCGGTACTAGGGTTTAGGGTTTAGGGTCTAGGGGTCTTAATTGAAGGATTGGGGGTTCGCTTGAACACTAAACCCTTTCTCCGTGTTCTGGACATCTTCGAATCCGGAGCCAGTTTTAGGGCCAGATTTGTTCATAGCCGCTGTTTCTGTTGGCTCCTATGTGTGTTCTGTACTTCAAGCGTTCGAGCTTTGAGTTTGCAGGTGCAAGTTGATGTTAGACTTGCCAAAGGCGCAGTTTAGATTTCGGGATTGGTTGTTGGAGATTGGGAATTGGGGGCGGTGATCCTACTTCCAGACCCTAAACCCTAAACCCTAAAACCCGTGTTACGATGCACGTATGCGACATGACTTCAGCTCTTCCGCATTCCACCTGAAGTTTCAAGCGCCCGTTTCGTGACTTTTGCAAGGAAGCCCATCGTCGTAGATACGAGCCCTGAGGCAAGGCCATCGTCAACTGCATCACAGGGCCATCAACTTACTTTGCCGCCCAGAATGGTAAGACAGCGTTTTTTGACCATACTTACACCTTCCATAGCACTCATAGGAGAATCTTATGGGAGCAGTATGGAAAGCTTATGGGAACGGTCTGTCAGCGGAAGAGAAGACCTCCCATGCAGGGAACTCCTGAAACCCGAAAACCTCTATAGGAGCCCACGAGTCAGAAGAGCCCCCGAGCCCTTAATTTGGGGGGGTCTTTGGAAAACTTATTGGGGTTTGAAGTTTAGGGTTTAGGACTTAGAAGTATCACATCCTCAATCAGGGTTTAGGGTTTAGGACTTGTCAGTATCATATCCCCAATTAGGATCCCCTTGGCGGGGTACTTATAAGCCTACTTACTGCCTGCTTTCTAAGTACCCCGACCGACCCTCCAAGTAGCACGCTGGACCTTAGATCGAAGTATCCCCGGCCTCCTGGGACCGACGAGGTTCGGTTTAGGGTTTAGGGTTTAGGGTTTAGGGTTTAGGGACCTCTATGTAGATCTGATCTTACCTTAAAGGTCCATGTATCCGTATGAGTATACTTTGACCCTAAAGTATCAAAATACGGACTACATTGAGGTCGAAGTCTCTATACTTTTGGGTATATGGACCTCTAGGGTGAAGTAGGTTTAGGGCCGTTTGGGGGCGTTTAGGGGTTTAGGGTTAAGTTGGTTTCCCCCACAACCCTAAAGCCCCTGCAAATCTCTAGACCCTCCACCCTAAACTAAACCCTAACCAAACTCCGAAGCACTCTGTTTAGGCTTTCAATCCTGCAAGCTTTGTCTGCTTGGCAGGAAGCTGCCGAAGAGTCAGGCGCGCCCGGACTTGTTGCCAATGTCAGGTGTCAGGGACGAAGCCAGGTGGCTTGAGTGTGGGGTTTAGGGTTTAGGGTTTAGGGTTTAGGGGTTTAGGGTTTTAGGGTTTAGGGTTTGGGGCCCCCAAATATCCCTGAGTAATAACATTGCATAGTATGACTTAGGCCTTAAAGCGGCTCCGGTATTGGTACTTTAAGGCCTAAGCATATACCATACAGGTACGCTTAGCTTTCTTGCTCTTAGGCAGGATTTTCTGCTTTTCTAATCAAACTCCAACTGATGATTAAACATACTGTCGTTCTGTTCATGGTGACCCTAAGCCCAAAACCCTAAGCCCTAAACCCTGAACCCTAAGCCCTAAAATCACGCGAGGGTGGGATTTCAATTCTCGGGGGCTTGGTCTAGTGGGCGTAGGGTCTTTCGCAGGCGGGGGCTTAGGAGTTCAGAGGTTGGGTTTGATCTAAGGGTTTAGGGTTTAGGGTTTAGGGTTTAGGGTTTAGGGTTTAGGGGGCCTTAATAATTACCTATGTTATTGTGGGGTTCCTCTGAAGTTAAAGCCGAAGCCCCGCAGTCATCGTCCCAAAATCGCAATCCTCATGCCTTTGGGGTTTAGGGTTTTTTGGGTTTAGGGTTTAGGGTTTAGGGTTTAGGGTTTAGGGTTTAGGGTTTAGGGTTTAGGGTGGTTTCATAGAACTCCGAGCTTTAAAACGCCAGCCCTGAAAGCGAAGCTGATTTGGAAGGGTCTTCGTGGAAATACGACTTGGTCCGAACCGTGGGTGAGGCAGGGTCGCGGGGGGAGCTGGTGCCGGGGTTTAGGGTTTAGGGTTTAGGGGTCAGACCCTCACCTGGATCCTACAGAACCTGATTACTTTGTTTAAGGACGAATTTGAGGAAATCATCAGAAAGATCCAGTTGAATGGTAGGTTAATGTAGGAACCTGATTAAGAAACCCTGGTCTTTTGAGGATCCATACAAGGAGCCCTAATAAAGACCTGTAGAGGCCTAAATAATTACCAATACTATTTTGGGCGGCTCCTTATTGTAACTATAGTCGAGTGGGCCCCACAACCCGCTTTTCTAATGATTAAGGCCCTTATATGACAAGCCTGCAGCCCTTTGAACCCAAATCCACACAGTGTTTGGCCCTAAACCCTAATCCCTATAAACCCTAAACCCTAAACCCTATAAACCCTAAACCCTGAGGCCCCGGACTACCCTCTTAGAGTCCCCGCCTCCACCGTGCCGACATTACGCAATGCCTCTAGTCATACGAAGAAGTACTATGCAGTAACCCCAAATCCTCTTGCAACAATTCAGGCCTCGATATTCTGAGCCGCAGCTTCGGTGTTGGTGGTCTTGTCCAGCCTCTCTCTCTCAACCCCCCCCATAGTAAGCCCCCAAGAGTTGGAAACCGGATTAAGGACAAATAGTGCTGGGATTCCCTATGCAATTACTCTTAGGGATTGAGGCTATTGGGTTTCCAACTTTTGGGCGTCTACTATAACCCTAAACTTTGCAGCCCTAAACCCCAAAACCCCTAAACCCTAAACAGCCTAAACCCTAGAATCCCTAAACCCTAAACATCCTAAACCCTAGAATCCCTAAACCCTAACAGCCCTAAACCCTAAAACTCTCAACCCCCCTACTTGGAGGGTCGGGGGACTTAGTAAGTAGCTATTTTTTAGATTTAATAAGCATCATAACCCCGATTAAGATCCCTTTTAGGGTACTTATAAGTCTACTTGCTACCTACTTACTAAGTCCCCCTACCCTCCAAGTACCCTTGAGAAGCCCCGAGCCGGAGTCTGAATCGTAAGCCCTGCATCCCGGAAGCTGAGCCATGCACTCCCAAGCCCAGACAGCGTTTACTTAAAGGGTCATGGGACTTAGTAACTGAAGGTTTAGGGTTTATGGGTTTAGGGTTTAGGTCTCAGGGCTTTAGGGTTTATATAGGGTTTAGGGTTTACTTCAAGGATCATGGGACATAGTAACTGAGGTTATAAATAAGGCAACTCTACTTATAATTACTTATAACCCCAATTAAGGTACTTATAACCCCACTTACTAAGTCCCAAGATCCTCCAAGTAGTGTTTAGGTTTCTCCGGTCTTCGACATGTCGACTGCCGTGGAAATCAGGCTGCTCAGTGGCCGGGCAGCAGCAGTGAAAGCACGCATGGACGAGGAGGTAGAAACACTGAGACTCCGGGCACAGACAGCTCTTGGAGTGGGGAGAGGGCGGCTGATAGACTCATCTGGAGTTGATGTGCGTGCAGCGATAAACGATTCTGGCGTGCGGAATCGTGGTTCATTGACCCTCCACAACAACCGAGCGAAATTATCAGCCACAGCTGGAGCTTTTGCTGTGGTCCTTGGCGATGGATCGGTCGCGGCCTGGGGCGGTGCCCATTATGGTGGTCATGTTGGTGCTGCGCAGGTTCAGTTGAAGAGCGTACAGCAGATCCAAGCCTCTTCAACAGCTTTTGCCGCCATTCTTGGCGATGGTTCTGTCGTTACTTGGGGTGATGCTGGCTCTGGTGGTGACAGCAGTGCTGTGCGGGATCAGCTGAAGAATGTGCGGCAGATCCAAGCCACTCGCTTCGCTTTTGCTGCCATTCTTGATAACGGATCTGTCGTGACCTGGGGTTTGTCAGGCTTCGGTGGTGCCAGTCGTGCTGTGCAGGACCAGCTGAGGAATGTGCAACAGATCCAAGCCTCTGATGAGGCTTTTGCTGCCATTCTTGGGGATGGGCCCGTCGTGATCTGGGGTTCAGGCTGGTCTGGCAGTTGCAGTCGTGCTGTCCAGGATCAGCTGCCACATGTTCGGTACATCCAAGCCTGTCAACAAGCCTTCGTTGCAGTTCTTGGTGACGAGGGCGTCGTGAGCTGGGGTAATCAACGCTCTGGTGGTAACTGTAGTGCTGTGCAGGATCATTTGAAGAATGTGCAGAGAATTCAGGCCTCGAACTGTGCTTTTGCTGCCATTCTTGGCGACGGCTCTGTCGCTACCTGGGGTGATGCTGGATCTGGTGGTGACAGCACAGCTGTGCAGGCTCAGCTGCAGATCCAAGCCTCTTCAACAGCTTTTGCTTCCATCCTCGCCGACGGAACTGTTGTGATGAGGAGGTTCAACACTAGGCTCAGGAACAGCTCGGAGCTCGTCTCATACGAGCTCCGGGCTGTTCTTGAGCCTTTGTTGAACCTCCTCATCTCTGCGGCCTACGACAATGATGTGCAGAAAGTCGTCGAACTATCGTGTAGTTGGGCGAATCGCAACAGTGCCCCGAGCGATGGGAAACATGCGCTCCACCGCGCACTGGCTCGTGGCCACACCGCCGTGGCCAGGCAGCTGCTGACCAACCATGCTTGGCCACGGCGGTATTTACAAGGCCGACATTTGGCTGAAGGAGGACGACAAGAATTCTTCGGACGTCGCTGCGGAAGTTGCAGCAGCCCGGTTCTCTCGACCTCTTGCTCGAACTTCGTCATGATCCAATCAAGGACTACAGAAACGATGCAGGCTTGACGCTGCTGATGTTAATGGTGAAGCATGGGCACATTCCGGACCTCATGAAGAGGCTGCTCGACCCAGGCTGGTGGTGACAGTAGTGCTGTCAGCTGAGGAGAGTGCAGCAGATCCAGGCTACTGCAGATGCCTTTGCTGCCATTCTTGTTGACGGGTCGGTCGTGGCCTGGGGTGATGCCCATCATGGTGGCGACGCTAGTGTTGTGCAGGATCAGCTGAAGAATGCATGGCAGATCCAAGCCACTGGCAAGGCTTTTGCAGCCATTCTTGGCGACGGAAGCGTCGTGACCTGGGGTGATGCCCGCCGGGGTGGCGACAGCAATGCTGTGCAGGCTCAGCTGAACAATGTAGAGCAGATCCAAGCTTCTGACGTTTCCTTTGCTGCCATTGTGGGCGATGGATCTGTCGCGACCTGGGGGATGTCTCTCTCTGGCGGTGACAATAGTGTTGTGCAGGATCACCTGAAGAATTTGTAGCTGATTGGCTTGTAGCGCTGGCAGCCAAAGCTGTGCTTGTCCTACAGTGCTTGTGGGGTTTGCGTCTTAGTAATCAGGTAGTAGGCAGACTTTTGATCAGCATAAGAGGGATCCTACCTGGGGTCATGATACTTATATAACATCCTATGACTCCATAGACTTGCTGCTTCCTAAGTCCCCTGGCCCTCCAATTATAGGATCAGTAAAAACTAGCATAGGCATAAGCCTCCATGGAGTTCCTGGCACTGTAGAAGTCTGCGACACTACAAACCCTAAACCCCCGAACCTTAAACAATAGGGTTTAAGGTTTAGGGTTTAAGGTTTAAGGCCCTAAACCCCAAACCTTAAACCCTAACCCCCACACCCTCAGTGGCTACATGGACGTACTGTTCACTTACACGATTCTGCCGAAGATTTAGCAACCTTAGTTTCACTGTGTAGGCCTGTATAGGCTGGAGCTTCTGGGAAAGGGGCGGCAATACACTTAAAGAAAAAAAGCGCAACCCTATACCCTGAACCCGTTTCGATTTGTCAAGACCCTGTGGGTAGTTTTCTAAATTAGGGTCCTTTTTTAGGTCACCCAAAATAGTACGGCGCCCCCCCATGAACAGGACCTCCGAAAAGGATCCTAATTTAGAGAACAACCCCTATAGCAATCTTTGCATGAAGCGGCAGTGTATAACTCTTCGCGCTATCAACCGCGAGCCCCTCAGTTCTGAAACCGTGGTGAAACGAGGGTGTCAAAAGTGTCTTACTGGTTTGTTCGGGCTCTAGAAAAGTGTAGGGCCCGGTTTAGGTATTTTGCTTTAAGGGTTTAGGATCTAGGGTTTAGGGTTTGGGGTGTAGGGTGGGGGCGTGGTTGAGGCTTTAGGGTTTATGAGAAAGCTTTCTTTCAGGAGTTCGAAGGGTTGTAAACAGGGTCTTAAAGTTGGGTTAAAGAGGCGCCTCCTAGAGTGGTACATCCAAGAATCTCGAAGCCCCTTGCGATAATAAGTAAAGTAGTCTTTGAGGGGGGGGGGGTCCTGAATATGAGTTAACATAAACCCTAAACCCTAAACCCTAGACCCTAAACCCTAAACCCTACACCCTAAACCCTAAACCCTAAACCCTAAACCCAAATTGCGGAGCATGGGAGGCTTCGGGAAGAGTTCATTCGATGTTTCCAACAGTGTCTACTAGTCGAAGGGTAGGCAGCTTTATGCCTTTTTGGATACTATACTCTCTATAATATAACTCCGAAGGTTCAGTTTTTGTTGTTCTAGGATACTGGACCAGGTAACGTCATATGTGTTCCTTATCAGTACCTCCGATATTAAACCGTAGCGACTTCCAGGCTGTTGTTTCGTTGGCATTCTAGGGCAGCTGGGTTGTGGAGGACTACATAGTGACACAGTGTTGTCCCGAGTCGTTGTCGTGTCTTTTCAGAGCTGCAAAGGAAAATAGTTGATGCCTGGCAGGTTTAGGGTTTAGGGGCCTGGCAGGTTTAGGGTTAAGGGATCCTTGCAATGACACGAAGTTTTGCATTTATCGTGCGCGATGGTCACGTCGACCCTAAACATATGCCTTAGGAGTACCATGGCGTTTGTTTTTCTATGTGAAAGGCAGCCCACAGTCTGAAGCTGGATGTGAGATTCTCTAAACTCTAAGCCCTATGCATCTTGAACCGTAAGACCTAAACGCCATGAATTTTCGACCCCTAAACCCTATAATCCGTAAACCCTATGAATCTCGAACCCCTAAATCCTAAGCCCAAAGCTCTGAGCCCTATGAACCTTGAGCCCCTAAACCCTAAACCCTAAACCCTAAACCCTAAACCCTAAACCCTAAACCCTAAACCCATACCTGTCCATCAACCCCCTGTCGTTCATGTTGCAGCAGACCCCCGGAAGTCGACAGAATCCCAAAGTCTTTCTGGTTTAGGGTTTAGGGTTT
>CAJNDV010025114.1:0-23421 GCA_905221635.1 Symbiodinium sp. CCMP2456 | reverse complement strand
AAACCCTAAACCCTAAACGCAGCCCTAAACTCCTCAACAGGATGTTGTCCGGAAGATCTCTGGTGCTTACTGCGCCCGGGCCAGAACTCGGAAGTTATGTGCGGTAGCGCCGCCCCAAAAAGGGCAGGGCTTTTGGGGTTTAGGGTTTCAGGTTTAGGGTTTAGGGGTTAGGGGTTTAGAGGTTTAGGGTTTAGGGGTTTAGGGTTTAGGGGTTTAGGGTTTAGGGTTTAGGGTTTAGGGCAGGGCTCTTCGGGGTTTAGGCTTGCGTTGAGGGGCTGGAGTAAGGGCTTTTGGGGACATCAAGTTTGTAGGTCGCGGGCTGAAGCACTAACCCCAGATTGAAAACCCGAGCCTTAAGCCTCAAAGCTCCGCAGGCAAGGAGGCATCGGGAGGCCAAGGCCCCCCCCACTATGTAGAATCCATAGTAGGTATAACGCCCTTATGAAGCCTGGAAGGATACCTTAAAACCCCTTTTGGTAGACCCCTCCAAAGCCAAACATTCAAAAACGCACGCACCCTTCAGACCCTGCAAACGCTCGAAACCCTAAGCCCTAAACCCAAGACCCTAAACCCTAAACCCAGCCCTAAACCCTAAACACTATTCTTTAGACCTTACCCCCTCGATCCCCCAAGCCTTTACCGAAGTCGAGTTCTTAAGCTCCGTAGAACTCTCAAAAGACCCCTATAAGACTAGTTTTTATGCCATTCTGCAGCCCGAACCTCAAACCCCAAACCCTAGGCCCTAAACCCTAAACCCCAAATCCCAAACCCCAAACCCTAGGCCGGGCCCAAACCCCACACCCTAAGCCCTAAACCGCAACCCAGGAAGCCTTCCAGCCATGAGACTCTCCCAAGATTCCCAAAGCAGAGGTCCTGCAGCACCAGAGGACATGGAGTCGTGGACGCCTTGAGACGGCTTAGGGTTTGTGGTTTAGAGTTTGGGCTTTCGGGTTTAGGGTTTGGGGTGTGGGGTTTGGGGTTTAGACTTGAGGGGCGGGTTGTGCTGTACTTGGAGGACGGTCTTGGCAAGGGTGCTAGAAGCTTCTTATGCGCAGTTTACACTAAGTATCATGAGTCTGGAAGTAAGTTTGGGGATTCAATTGTACAATATAGGGGCCTTATTGGTCAGAACAGGTTTTGGGGGCATATAGCACTACAGGCTTGGAGGTCGCAGGTATGGGTGTTAAAAGTTCCCGGCGTAAGACTTGGCAGGCTTTCAAGATTTGTAGGGGCCGGCCGTGTTGGCTTGAAGGTGTATGGAGATGTTCAGAGTGTGGGGGTTATGTCCTTCCTGAGCACGCCTGGCTTTGATCTCAACCCTTGCACTGCTGGTTCATGGATACTGTGAAGTACGGCCCTTTGATTCAGGGCTTCAGATTGGGATCCCAGTTGTACTTCCTTTGGAGTCTGGCATACCAAATTGTACAACCGAGTGCCTCTTTGCTGCGCGCACAGTCAGACCTTTGACCTCACATCCCGAGTCCCAGTTTAGGGCTTAGGGCCAGTCTGGGGTGCAAAAGTAAGGCTTGAAAGTAGACGAACCTCAATTGCAGTACGTCGTCGCTCCCCTAGCCTTTCAAATAGTCCAAAATCTCAACACTACGAACTCCACACTGCACATCCATGTAGCAAGACGAGTCCTCAAGCCCTACTTTCAGCCCCCAGAACCTTTGCGTTGAATGACTAGCTAAGCAACCGTATAAAGGAGCCCTACACCCTAAACCCTAAACCCTAAGTAAACCCTACACGTGTGGGTTTCGTAGGGTTGAGGTATGCTCTCTTAGACAACACGAGGTCGGAGGCCAAGAGTTCTGAGGGCATGTCGTTGGTGGAGGACTGCTGGTTTACGGTTTAGGGGTTTAGGGGTTTAGGGTTTAGGGTTTAGGGTTTAGGGTTCAGGGTTCAGGGGTTTAGGGTTTAGGGTTCCGCCGGAAGTCCTAAGGCAGCCCCTGTATGACGGATTCTATACGTTTAGGGGCTTACTTCACAGGGCTTGCATGGTGTAGGGCTTTAGGCTTCTAGCCTTTCAGGTGTAGCATGCTAGGGTTGTTTTCGGGACCAGGAGTTCATAATTTAGGGTTTAGGGTTTAGGGTTAAGCTTTAGCAGCTATTGGTTTGGGGGTGAGGTTCATGGTCAAGGTTTGGAATCAGGTTTTAGTGCTTTGTGGTTTAGGGTTTAGGGTTTAGAATTTAGGGTTTAGGATTTAGGGTTTAGGGTTTAGGGTTTAGGGTTTAGGATTTAGGGTTTAGGGTTTAGGGCTTAGGGCTTTAGTGCTTGGGCTTTCTGTTTGGTTCGAGGGTTTGGGATCCCGAACCCTAAACTTTAAACCCGAAGCCAGCCAGACAAAGGGGACGTCGTCAACACAACGTCTGGTAGATTCTAGTCCCACTTAGTAGCTGAGTGACTACACTTTACACTTTTTGGGATTATATGATCCCTTATAGAACTGAAGGGCTTATGAACTCAGCAACTAAGCCCAACCTTGAACATAGTGTCCTGTATAGCAGTAGTGTAGGCAACCTTTAACAACCTCTTGGGGTAGTAGTACTATGGTCCCTACACACTCCCGAAGGTTACCCTTAAGTTAACATAGGCTACTGAACAAGTAGGATGTAAACCCCAGGACCGGTGTTGCCTGTGGAGTGTCGTGGTTTCAGCATGTAGCCCTGCACCGAAATCCTATCCAAAGCCTTCTTTGATAGTCTGCGCTTCACATCCGGGTCCGAAAATCCACATTAAGAAGCATAAACTACAGAACTGGGCCCTTGGTGAGTCCGGGTTCCCCATAGTTCTTCTCGGGCCGCAGGTGAAGGACGTCAACGAGGGTTTAGTCTGCTGTTCGTGCTGATGACGATATATCGGGGCACTATGCAGAGCACAAAGTAGGCGGACGAAGGCCCCAGGAAGCTCCGCTTGACCAAGCCGTCCGTGACTCCACGTGCACCCGGCCAGAGCAAAGCTTTGCGATGCGTGCGGTTGTCATGGGTGGAGAGAAACCAGTTCTGCTGCACCGGCTCGCTCTGTTCGGTTTACGACCCTCTCGGCACCGTGGTCGGCGAGAAGACAAGGCATCTCAATCAGGGCGGGATTACAAGCGGGTGTTCCAGGTGCCCGAGCCGATCCTTCAGCACACCTTGTATCTGCGAGACCATCGGAGCTGCAGGAGCTGGAAAATGCCCCTGAGGCCATGGAAGCGAGTGCGAAGGCATTGATGCCCGTGAGAACGTGGTGTAAGACTTGGAGCTGCAAGGACTTCAACATGGGCACGAGGGGCACCGCAGCCCCCCTGAGGTTCCTCTTGCTGCTTCCGAAGCTCTACTCCGACGTCCAGGACTGCATCAAGCTCCAGAGCAGCCTGAAGATGCCGTGGAGTCATGTGGCCCGGCCAGCTGCAAAGTTTTTCGATGTCACACTGGACCAGGCCGAAAGCCAGATGGGTGGTTGTCAGAATTAGGGTCCCTTTTGAATTAGCCTAAGTATTAGGTGCCGTATTATAAAACGGACCCAAATTGGGACCAGAATTTTGACAACCACCCAGATGATTATGGCAAAGGTGTGCTGACACCGTTGTCAGAGCTTCAGCCGGAGAAGGGCAACGAGCAGAAGACGTTGCAGCAGGTGTGTAACTTCGCCCCCAGCGTCGACGACCGCGCACAGCTTTTATTAACCATTGCAGCCATAGAGTCCTGAAGTGGCTGGACTGGTGTGGCGAGGGGGAATCGCAGCAGCTGTTGGGTTTCGGATAGCACATAGATTCTGCCGTTGCAGGAGTGTTGCGAATCGCAGGGCACCTCCCAGTAGTTCAACTCCATACTCTGTGCATCTCTGTGTATATATACATATACACACACACACATTTTACATGCACGATTCCATACGGCATAAACGTCGGGAAGACAGAATGTTACCGGCAGCAGGGTTGCCCGCCTCAGCCACGAACCGTGATTTGCCTCTGGGGCCTGGAAATGTTACCGGTGCCGTTTTCAGGTGCCCCCCCACACGAAGGCTAGGGCCATGTCTGCGTCAGTGTTTGTGTCTTTGTGTGTGTGTGTGTGTGAATTTGTGTTTATGCTTGTGGTTAGTGGCGAGGCTATCGCAGTAAGGTTCGGTTTCAATCGATGGCCGATAACGTGCGGATATAAACAGGTTCAGAAACCAGGCCTGCTATTTTGACATAGCATTCATAACAACAGGTTCCGGTTGAGAATTCGTAAACCTACTGGTAAACTGTTCGCGCGCCTGCAAACCTAAACCCGGACCTTCTCTGAGCCCCAAACTTTTAAACCCCGGCGTGACTAGGCCGTATTATCAAAGCCTGAATAACAACTCTGTTTTGTGCCCTAGAGTTCGTTGCATTGGTGATGATCGATTAAGGCCCCTACATGGCAGACCGTCCCGGCTGCACTTTCGCCTGCCATGTCAAAGCTTTGAGTCTTTGGGGTCGGCAGAGAGGCTTCATTGGTTGAAAACCTCAACCCATCAGCTTGTGATCATAAACAAACCCGACCCCCCAAATAGGGATTAGGGTTGATGCGTTTTAGGGTTAAACAGTTAGACAAGTGTCTCACCGGAACGAAGGAGATGAGCTCTGCATCCATCGCTTTATCACCTCGTTAACCTACCGTGAACTTTTTTCTTTCCGGAGGATCATAAAATCAACCCAATATGGATGTTATGGCAGCCTGTAATTGAGGGAGACTCAAGCTGACTTTTGCGGACTCGCCAGGACGATCTGAAGAACCCATGTTTGGATTACATCCAGCGACCCGCCTGAGGGATCGTGTGCGGTCTAGATTTAATTTGTTTTCCTGGAAACTCATGAGCATCAAGCATCATCAATATGAAAGCCATGCAAACCTAAATTATTACCACTAGTGAACTAGTGCTCTTTGTTATACCCCGCCAAAATCCTTTTCAGAATATTCAGGGTTTTTTAGAACGGATCCCTGCATGACGAACCCGAAATCGTCTGGGACCGCCCTCAGCATCACGGTCTTGTGTTTGGCGGCGTAGGATTTGGTTCGGCATTGGCGTTTGTCGCATCGACATCGTACACGTCTGGTTACTGGCTTGCCAAGGTCCTGCAAGGGCCCAAATCCTAGACCCGAAACACAAGCGCACTAACAGTGGCCTCCATCGGGAGGAGGGGACCTGGGCTAGGTTTATTGGAGTCCTAGCGATGAGGACAGGGCGCCGCCATAGCTCGCATTACTCCTTTGTTCACGGTAGGTCCAGAGTACCTAATATGTCGAAATCCAGCCTAAACTTTGAACCCCGAACCTTTCAAGAGGGTGAACGATGATCAAATCTCTACACCAGAGAAGCGTGGACCCTAAACCTTTAATGTGAAGTAATTCGAAGCCTACAAACCCCCGACACTAAACCCGCCGTACTATGTAAACCCTAAACCCTAGAAACCCTTACCCCTAAAACGTATATAAACCCTAAGCTCTAATCCCTGTGTTAGCACAAATCAGTGTCAGAACAAATCACCAGGTACGTCCTCTTCTCTCAGGAGGACTACGTCTTCAAAGTCGCGGGGAGCGACAAGGTCTACGAAAACTTCGAGGAAGGTGTAGGGTTCAGGGTTTAGGGTGTAGGCCAGAGTCAGTGGTGAGCGTTTAGGCTTTAGGGTTTAGGGTTTAGGGGTTTAGGGGTTTAGGGTTTAGGGTTTAGGGTTTTGGGGTTGAGGGTTTAGGGTTTAGGGTTTTCCGGCTTGGTCTCTGCTTAATGATCTCTATGGTGTAAGACCTCACCTCATGGTAAAGAGATACGTGTGGTATGTTGTTTTCTCGGGGTTCGGTCTGCCCACATATCACGGGTATGTGGTTTTACGCTGCGTTGACGTCTCTGTGTGGTCTCTTGCCTGATTCAAGGCAAGAACTAGGAGTATTGCGTTTCGCTTGCCCAAAACCCGAGACCCAGCGCCCTAAGATAATTGAGTTGCGAAGCCCATGTTTCAGAATCCTGACAAACCTTTCATACAGACAAGAATGGGCTCTAAACCCTTATAGCCCTATGTAAGCCCAAACCCCCAAACCCCAAAACCCTAAACTAAACCACAGCTCACCACCCAGAGCCCGAGAGGACCTGAAGCGGGCGTTCCTCGATGGGCATATTTCCGAGGAGGACTTGAAACAGAGCCTCACGGATGAGGCCGAGGGGTCCCAAATCGCAGCGTTTTGGGGTTTAGGGTTTATGGTTTAGGGGTTTAGGGGTTTAGGGGTTTAGGGGTTTCGGGGTTTAGGGGTTCAGGGGTTTAGGGGTTTAGGGGTTTAGGGTTCAGGGTTTAGGTTTGGGCTTGGCTGCTTGGGGCAGTCTTGGTGACCTGGTTTGGCCTTGAGAAAAACGCCTAGGAGGTAGTTCGCAGGTCCTTGCAGACCCTACATCCTAAGCCCCCAAACCCCCCCCTAAATCGTGATCCTAAGTGCCATCAGGCTCAACCTTCAACAGCAATATATATATATATATATATATTTACATATAACTATATATATATATATAATATGTAGAGGGAGAGAAAGAGAGAGAGAGAGAGAGCTCCACCCCGGAGCAGTGCCATTACCTGCTAAGTCGAAGCTGCAGACAGGTCCTGAAGCTCAGTCGATGTGAAGCTAAGACCCTGGTAGTGTAGACACCTGATTAATAAACCCCTGGCTTTGTTTGTTACAGTTATTACTACCTATAGTCTCCATTGTAGTTCCTTTTTTGGTTAACCAAATTTACATTATAGGATCCTAACCATAAAACTGGTCAACCAAAAAAAGGAACTACAATGGAGACTATAGGTACTACCAGTTTAACCGGCCAAATTAGCAGCCCGTGCATCTCAGGGTTCCCGGCAGGATGTTTGGCCAAGCTCCCTGGAACCTAAATCCTCACGTAATTCTGCAAGGTCTGAGGTCAGAATGCCAGGTGTCGGGTTTAGGGTTTAGGGTTTAGGGTTTAGGGTAATTTAGGGCAGACCTCAAGCACACCTGAGCCACTGCACTATGAGGTCTTGTGTAGAGCATCATGGCACCCGATGTAGCCCAAAGGATCCTAAGTACCTGTATTGCGGATGTAGCGTTTCTATAATCGGAAGTACTGTTACGGTTTAGGGGTTTAGGGTTTAGGGTTTAGGGTTTAGGGTTTAGGGTTTAGGGTTTAGGGTTATGGTTTAGTATCCCCCATGTAGGTACTTGAGACCCTTTGAAAAGTCCGAGAACAAACGGGTTTCCATGCTGGTCTTCCGGTTGTCGGTTCCGAGTTACGCTTCAACATCGAGCCCGCATGGCTTCTACCTTGAAGTCCCGAAGCATTATGGCTTATAGGGGTGAGAGCTCAGGATTGTTGAGGTTTAGGATTTTGGGGGTTCAGGGCTTCAGGCCCAGTGTTGGTGGTTTGGGGTTTAAGGTTTATGATTTTGGGCTTTAGGGTTCAAGGTTTAGAATTTGGGGATTTTGGGCATAGGGCTTGTATTGGGGGGGGTTAGGGCTTAGAGCTTAAATGGGTATACCCAGTCGGCCACTGCCCTAAGACCGACCGCCCTCACGCTACAACACAATGACTATAGTGGGTTTAGGGCTTAGGGTGTGGTACAGCACCCCCACCACAGACTGTAAAGGATTAAAAACGGGGTCCTGTGGGTCTAAAGTCATTGGGCGTCCTCAACGCATGTATATTCAGACCCCAATACGCTAGTTTAACTGTTTCGCTCGCTAGCCGTTAGACCCTAAACCCTTCATCTCGAGTCCTACTTCTGAGCTTGCAAGCACCTCTCCTTAAGCCCTCAACCCTAAACCCTCACGCCCAAACCCTTAAACTCCTGGAACCCTGAACCCTATGATAAGCACATGGTTCAACCTTTGCTACTATCCGACGCCCACTGGGTGCGAAAGTAGGTGAACGCGCTCCTCGAGCCAGTCCCTGCCTCAGATCTTGGCGACATCCCAGGAATCCCGCAGTCCCTTGATCCCAAACGGTCCTAAGTACCTACATGGTAGAATCTAGGGCTTCTATGTTAGGAATTATTATTATGATTTCGGGAAGTATCCCCATAACGGTACCTAGGACTCTTTGGGGTTCGAACGGCCCCTACGCTGATCAAATAGGTGGGTGACTCTTTGTTTAAAGTCCCCTTGCAGGGTCTCTGCGAGTTTTGGGTGCTTCCTTCGTTAACCTTCCGGCCCTTTTTGGGATGCGGTACTTGAAGGATCTTGGGACTTAGTAAGTAGGGTTATAAGTACCCTAACTGGGGTTATAAGTATAGTTACCTTGTCTGTAACCTCAGTTACTAAGTCCCATGATCCTTTAAGTATGTTCTGTGGGGATCTTCAGGACATCCACCCCTAAGGAAGTATGGCAGACGGGCTTTAGAAGGTTTCTACCCTAAACCCAAAACCCTAAACCCTAAACCCTAAAGAATATCCCTTGCATGGTGAAGCAGGGACCTTGGTAGCTGAGGACTTCGGGGTTTCCCAGACCCCCAAAAGGATCCAAAAAAAAAGGATCCCCTAAGGGGGTTCCTATAAAGTACCCTTTAGTAGTTAGCGTCCCTAATTAGGGGATCTATTTTTTAGATCCTTTTGGGGGTCTGGGTTGGGGTAACCCTAAACCCTAAACCGTTGGGGTGGGCTCAGGTTTCGGGGCTCGGGCATGTAGAAGTCGATGCCACAGGGCGAAAGCGTTTATCACCAAGAGTTCTGTTTGAGGTGGAAGGGCTCGAGTAATACGAAGTGCCCAGTTGGGCCCATGGACCGTAGTAAGCAGAGTATGGCACATCCATAGTCTTTGTGTGTCTTAACGTTGCGCACAGCTTGTCCGTCTGCTAGCCGCCCTCAGAAGTACTCATCGTGATGGCGTGCTCTCTTGAATCCTAAACCCTAAACCCTAAACCCTAAACCTCTATAAATCCTAAGCCCTAAACCCCAAGCCATGCGCGTGACCCGCACTAAGACCCGGATCTCTGCCACTGAAAGCGTCTTCCGTCTCTAGCACCCATTGGTTTAGGGTTTAGAGTTTCGGGTTTAGGGTTTAGGGTTTAAGGGTTTAGGGTTTAGGGTTTAGGGTTTAGGGTTTAAGGGTTTGTTTAGGGTTTAGGGTTTACGGCCCATTGACACTGCAAGAGGACTTGCGAGGTACCCTCAGAAATATGATAAAAGCCTGATACGAATCAGTAAGGCTCGACATCCACCCTAAGCCTAGATCTCCATGTAACAACAGAGTATACACTTCAGCCTTAAGGGGGGTTTCCATGTAGGTACTTGAATCCCTATAAGTTTTTACAAAAACGGTATTTTGGACCTAAGCCTTAAACCCTAAACCCTAAACCTTAAACCCTAAGCCTTAGTGAATCCTTAGGGCGGGAGCCCCTCGCAGGTGCGACGCCACTTCACTGAAGATGAGCATGCGAAGGAGCTGCTTGCCCAGGCTCGCCGGTTCTACGAAGCTTTATCGGGTATGCGGGTTTAGGTTTTAGGGTTTAGGGTTTTAGGGTTTTAGGGGTTTAGGGGTTTAGTGTTTAGGGTTTAGGGGTTTAGGGTTTCGGGTCTAGGGTTTAGGGGTTACGGGTATAAGGGTTTTAAGGGGTTGTATGAAGGGTTTCCAGGGTGTCATAAGTTGTTTTTGTGTTTTGGCAGTGTTCTTTGTCGCAGAGTTTGTTGAAAGGCTTTCTTCGAGGTTGAAGGATCCCGAGACTTTGTTAAAGCAGGGATACTCGGGGTTATCAGTATTCCTTAAACGGGGCATTAACATAGAAGTCTAAATGATTACCTATACTATGTTGGGTGTTCCTTCTTATAATTATAGTATACTGGAACCCTGTTCTAAGTATTAAGGCCCCTATATGACCCTGCTTATAATCCTAGATGTTGTAGCCCACGCGCTAAGACTCAGACCCTCTTGGACCTGAAAGCCTGCGAGGGTGTAGGGTTGAGAGTTTAGGGCTAAACCCTATAAACCCCAAACCGCCCTAAATGCCAAACCCTAAACCGCCCTAAACCCTAGACCCTAAACCGCCCTAAACCCTAAACCCTAAACCGCCCTAAACCCTAAACCCTACACCGCACCGCCCTAAACCCTAAACCGCCCTAACTCCTAAACCCTGCACCCTAAGTTTCACATTATCGGGCTTGAGGTTTGAGGAATCGATGGAGCTCGCCGGTCTAGGGCTCAATGTGGCCATAGTCGGGACCCCCCAAAAAGGACATAAGCGCAAGGGGGTTTAGGGTTTAGGGGTTTAGGGTTTAGGGTTTAGGCTTTTTGAAGGTTTAGAGCTTTGGGTTTTGGCGTTTACGGGTTTAGGGCTTAGGGTTTATGGTAGCATTCTACAAGGACATCCCTACTTTATTATGGGGTTTCATACAGGGGGCTGCATAGTTCATCAGTTAGACCTCTAATGTTCAATGCCCCAGTGTGACATAGATCCCCTAGGAGCCCAAACCGATGGTGTAGGGTTTAGGGTTTAGAATTGTTCCCACTCTGACAGGTGACCTCCTTCAAGAAGGAGACGTTGGAGAAGAAGTCTGGGAAACCCAGCCGAGGGTTCCAAGGGGCTCAGGTTTGTCGCTGTGTCGTTTGCGGTCCAATCTGAGAAGTGAGCAAACATATTTCCCTACAGTCCCCATAATATGTTATACTAGAATATACATGATTACACTATAAAATGATTGCACCATGACATACCCCAAATGTTCGAGTCTAGTGGCTGTAAGGCCCCTGTCTTTAGTCTTCAGTCTCCCGACTTCCGGGCGAAGCGGCGAAGGCTTCAAGAAGAATGTGATGGCTTTGATATCTGAGTTTGAAGGGCTCTTTATATTTTCTTAAGTTCTCAGGCTTTCATGCTGTGAAGCTTACGGCTTGATCATCTACGTTTAAGGCTCCAGCATTTAAGGGGTAGCTTCCTTCTGGTATTCGTGTGTGTGCGCATGGCAAAAGACCCTAAGGATCCATGTGTTAAATAGTAGAAACCTCTGGTTTAGAGCTTGGGGCTTGGGGTGTAGGGCTTGGGGCTTTGGGTTTAGGGTTTAGGGTTTAGGGCTTGGGGTTCGGGTTTAGGGCTTCGGGTTTAGGGCTTAGGGTTTAAGGTTTAGGGTGTAGGGGACGCCTTGACGGCCAAAGTATGTACTGCATGAGAACATCGACTCTTAGGGATAGGAGACAAGGTTGTGCGATTTCGTGCAGGTGGCGTAGACTAAGCCTTGCGAATAGAAGTTTGCTGCTGCCGATGTTTGGCTGCAAAAGTCGCCGACGGAAGATCAATGCCTTATGTTGACGACGACTAGAAGTCTGGTTTAGACTTAGTAGCTGAGTAGGTAACCTGTAACCTTTTGGGGCTTATATGATACTACCATAATTGAAAAGGTTAACCTTTGTTGGGCTAGGGTACTCAGCCCCTAAGTAGAAGTTTAGAGCTTGTAAGGTTTCAGGTTCGGGGATCTGCTGTGGATGTGGCTATGTTGTTGTGCTTTGTTTGTTTGCTCTAGTGGATTTGCTGCCTCAGAGTGCCCAAACGTTCAAGCAGTACCTGCCTTGGTCTCAAAGGTACTGGAAGACTTGATGGGCAAAGTATCAAGGTAGTCCGAGGCGCAGACGTAGGCACTCTGAACCTTCAGCCCTTGAAAGAAGCTGCGCAGATTAAACCTTAAGCCTAAAGCCCTAAACTTCGAAAGCTGTCAACTATGAAAATTAGAACTTTGACATCTCCCAACCCAACACCTGAAAAAAAGAGACACAACCAGCACACACCTGCCTACATCCTTGGTCTTAGGATGTTTTAAGTAGGGTAAAGCCTTATAGGCTATTGAGGAATTAGAGGTTTCTGAGTTTTAGGGGCTTCGGGTTTAGGGTTCAATTCGAGTTCGAGCTTGTACTCGAAACCCTGTCCCTACGGTCCAGGCACGTAGTATTTATTCATATCATATACTCTCCAACATACTAAACTGGAAATCTTGCCATCCGAAGACCAAATACCTAATCGTGAAGCTCCTCTGCGCCCCTAAAATACAACCCTAAACCCTAAACCCTAAGCCCAAAAGCCGAATCGTCCAGCCCAGGTCCTCCTTGGTACATTTGAGCTTAGATAGCCTGCTGGAAGGGGGCGTCCAGCTCTCAGATCTGGTTTAGGGTTTAGGGGATTTAGGGTTTAGGGTTTAGGGTTGTAGAGTTTGTAGGGTCTCGAGCCTTTAAGGCTTAGGGCGTAGGGGTAATGTAGTACCTTGCTTGAGTACTAATACATAGTACATACACAGTTTCTGACTCTAGATTAGTGCGAGGTCGCTACATGGTTTGGGTTCAGGGTTTAAGGTGTTGGGGCTCAGGGTCACTACATTTTGCGGATGATGGGCTTAAGGGATGGGCTCGGGGCCCTTGGCTTTTGGGAGTGCTTGGTTTCAAGGGCGTCCCAAGACCTTTAGCCCAAGTGCCGGAGTCTTTGTGTTGGACACCAGAAGAATTTATCCTCGATCCTACCCATCGTTATGATTGTAGTTCGTTGCTTTGTTCAACCATTGGTACTTTAAAGGAAGGTAACCATTAAGCAAAAGGTTAACGACAAAGGGTTACCGGTTACCGGTTCACCAAGAAAGAATTTGCAATGGAAGCGAAAGGTACAGTTTTGGGTATCTGTACACTTTTCATGCACTTACCACTTCCCGTTGTGTGTTCTGGGGGGGGAGGCTGGGATCCTGTAAAGTTCCAGCTTGAGCAACCCCTTCTGTTTAAGGCTTGGGTTTTTCTTATGAACCTGTATAGTAGATACCTAGGTCTTACAGTAAGTATATAAGGGTAGTTGTCAAAATTAGGGTCCCTTTTGGGGTACCCTAAATAATAGGTGCCGTGTTATAATAAGGACCCAAATAGGGACCCTAATTTTGACAACCACCCATATATATATATATATGGGTGGTTTATTTATTTATTTATCTGTTATTAGCAGATAGATATGTGTATGTATATATATATATATATGTACATGTACACACAGGTAGATCGGTAAGAGAAGAGAGAGATATACGTGTATATATATATATATACATATTAATTATTGAGTGAGTGAGTGAGTGAGTGAGGGTGTGTGTGTGTATGTGAATGAATGCATGAGTGAATGAATGAATGAACGAACGAATTAATAAATGAATGAATGATTTCATGAATGAATGAATGAATGAATGAATGAATGAGTGAGTGAATGAATGAATGTACGTGAACATGAACGAATATGAAAGAATATGAAAGAGTATGAATACGGATGAATGAACTAATAAATGAAGGAACCAAGGAATGCATGAACGAATAAATGAATGGCATGAAAGCATGAAATCAATGAATGAATAAATGAACGAATTAATGAATGGATGAACGAACGAGTTAATGAATGAATGATTGGATGATTGCACGAATGAATCAGTTAATGGATGAATGAACGACTGAATGAGTGAACATGGAAATGAATGAATGTATGGATGGATGAATGAATGAATGAATGAATGAATGAATGAATGAATGAGGATGAACATGAATGATTATGGATGAGTTCGAAGAGATATGTGACTGAATGAATGATACCATGAATAAATGCGGGAATGAAATGAATAATTAAACGAATGAAAGAACTAATGATAAACTGAAATGTTATGACATGAATGAAAAGAAGGATAGAAATGACAGAAAGAGTGAGTGAATGAATGAACGAACGAATGAATGAATGAGTAAATGAATGAATCAACATGAATGATTATGAAAGAACTGAAGAAACATGAAAAACATGTGAACGGAACGAATGACATAATGAATGAAAGGTTGAATCAACGAATAAATGATGGAATGTGTGAACGAGAAAATGAATGCATGACTGACCGATTGAGTGAAGGAATGATTACATGAACGAAAAGAATGAGTACACGAATGAATGATTCAATGAATAAACGTATCAATTAACTAACGAAGGAATTAGTCAATCATGAAACAAGGAACCAATGAATGAATCAATCCGTCAATGAAACAATCAGTCAATCGTCCAATCAACCAATCAACCAAGCAAGCAGGCAAGCAACCAGTCAATGCATTTGCAAACAAATACATGCATGTATGTGCATGTATGTGCAGTTATGTTTTGTGTGTATGCATTTATGTACACGTGTATGCATGCCTGTCTGCATGTATACCTGATTTTTTTTGTATATTACGTTTGTAGCTATGTACAGAATACAAGTGCGTCTGTAGGAGTATGCATGTGAGTATACAACTGGTATGTATGTTCTAACTATGTATGTATACGTATATACATGTATATCAAAATACGTCTAGAGAGACATTTTTATATTCTGTATACGCATACATATATGTATTTTCATATGCATGCATGTTTGTATGTATGTGAGTTGGTAGGTAGGTGTGTAGGTTGTGTATGTATGTATGTATATGCATACATGCATGTATGTATATATATATATATGTATGTAAGTAGCAAGTGCGTATGTATGTATGTATGTATGTATGTATGTATGTATGTATGTATGTATGTATGTATGTAGGCATGCATGTGAATGTATGTCTGCATGTATGTCTGTATGTATGTATGTATGTATGTATTACATACGATATTTGTAGGTGTTTTTATATATATATATATAAAAGTTGATGATCACGTGTGTGTGTGTGTGTTGCCTATGTATGTTGTTAAGTCCATCTATATATATATGTGTGTGTATGAATATCATCGGCTGAACGTTTAGAGTTGCATCGTCGTGGGGGTTCAGGTTTTAGGGTTTCTGCTTCAAGGGTTCAGGTTTTGGGGGATTTAGGGGATCCGGTTCATGGGTTCAGTTTCCGGAACTCAGGTTTAGGGTTTAGGGTTTAGGGTAAACCCTAAACCCTAAACCCTAAGCGTTGACTGTGGGTAAAGGACTTTGGGGCGACTCGGTACTTCAACAGGAGCTCGGCATAGCTCTATGCCCTATGCCCTGACCTTAGAACTAATCCCCGCCTCAACCCTAAACCCTAATTTTCAAACCGTAAACCCTAGTTCAAGCCCCAAACCCCACACCCTAGACCCTAAACCCCGAATCCCCGAAACATAAATGCCCAGATAATGAAGTGTCAGCAAACAGTCGCAATTATGCGAGATTGGTGCGGTGGGGTCCAGGCTTCGGGATTGAGGAGTTTAGGGTTTTGGGGTTAGGCTTGTGGGGTTTGGGTTTTGGGTTGTGGGGTTTGGGTTTTGAGTTTTGGGTTTGGGTGTAGGGTGTAGAGTCTAGAGTTTAGGGTTTTGGGTTTGCTTCGGTTTGGGTTTGTTGATTTTGTTGGGGCTTAAGCGTTTGCGATAATCGGCCTCCTGTTGGGGTTAGGCTTTTCGGAGGTAAGTCCTAAATCTTTTAAGTATTCGACCCCTAAGCCCTAAACCCTTCTAGTAGCCCTGGTAGAACCCTTTAAGGAACCCTTTAAAGAAACCCTAACTAAGCCCTAAAACCCTATGAAGTTGTAATTATCAAGGCCTCCAGTTCAGACTCTCCTGCGTTTGGCATGTCAGGCTTCGGGGATTATGGCCTACGTGTGGCCGAAAAACCTACCTTTTTAGGGTTCCCCATTATGGCTTCTATATATAAGTCCTTAAACAGGCAGGTCTTTCGGGCCACAGGTAGGGTTTAGGGGGTCTAGGATTTAGGGCTTAGGGTCTCGGCATTTGGAGTTGAATCCTGGTGCTTCCAGTTCTAAGTTAGGCTTTTATTGGGGACTAAACCCTAAACCCTAAACCCTAAACCCTAAACCCTAAACCCTAAACCCTAAACCCCTAAACCGTAAACCCTAAACCCTGCACATGTCTCCATCCTTGCCCACGTCTCTGGAGCCCTGAACACTACGCCAAGAGAATGATGAACTCTAAAGCCAAACCCTACGGGTCCATGTGCTCATATTAGTATATACATTGGCCTTATAACGTAGTCCCTATATAGGTACTTTAGGGCCCATGTATATGCTATATGAGCACATGGACCCTTAGGGAAAACCTTCCTAAACCTCAAACCCTACGCCTCAGCTAAAACCCCAAGCCCCCACAATATTTCCCTCCCCTAGATTTCCCTCTTCGAGGTTTTGTCCCTAAACCCTAAACCCTAAACCCTAAACCCCTTGTATATCCCTGCAAGATCCCTTTGCCGAGGCCAGCAGAGGGTGCAAGGAGATTCTCGAGACCCGGGGCAAGCTGCCCAAAGAATATGATGGGTTTAGGGTTTAGGGTTTAGGGGTTTAGGGTTTAGGGTTTAGGGGTTTAGGGTTTAGGGTTTAGGGTTTAGGGTTTAGGGTTTAGGGTGATACGGTTTAGGGTTGAGGCTTTCGGGTTTAGGGTCTTCCTGGGCCCTACTTGAGGGTTCCTCTGACTTCGTAACTATGGCTATGGCCGCAACGCCATGCGTATAATTCCTTACAGCCCCAACATGAGCTACCCCAACTCCGAACCTTAAACCCTAAACCGTAAACCCTGAGGCTTATACCCTAAACCCTAGCTTAAGAACCCAAAACCTACTTTTTGTAGGGTCCCTATAAAACCGATATTAGGGTTGATAATAAGAACCTACAAAAAAGTGGGTTTTGGGTTCTTAAGGTAAGCCCTAACTTGCTGTGAGCTGATGACAACAGGGCAGCTTGGTTTTCCTCCCGCCGCCCAGCACGATGCTCACAAACTCCGGAAGGGCATCAATGGGAAATTCTCCCCTAAACCCTAAACCTCCGAGAGAACCCAATACCCCGTAAATAAGGAATATACTTTAAATCATAATATTAAGGGCCCTATAATTCAAGGTATATTCCTGAATTAAGGGGTATTGTGTTCTCTGGGCTTAAACCCGAAGTCCTACACCCTAAACCCGAAACCCTATACCCTGATAATGGCTTCCGGCACCCAGTATCGGAGTATCTTCGAACTGCTTCGGAAAGCCATCAACTATGCCGTATCCCGAAAATCCAAACCGCATGAGCCCTGATCAGCTCTAAAGCCTCGAGCACCGAAACTCTCAAACAGTAACCATCGAAGCCTCCATCCTCACACCCTAAACCCCAAAACCCTGAACCCCACCCCCTAAAACCCTACACCCTAAGACCTAAACCCTAAGACTTGTAAGCTGTAAGCCCTACGTAAGTGCTCGATCCCATGATGCCTTCCGTCTCTGCAGAATTAGCCTGGCTCTGCCGAGGATCGTCGGAAGCCTGTTTGAGGGCTTTTAGGCCCCGAAACCCTAAAGCAAAAGGACACCGGAACTTTCCGAAGAAACCAGAACATCCGGGAGAGCGGATGGTCCTGGCCCCGGGGGCTCCCCAGGATCCCGGAGTCCACAGTTTAGGGTTTAGGGGTTTAGGAGGTTTTGGGGTTTTGGGGTTTAGGGGTTTAGGGTTATAGGGTTATAGGGTTTAGGGTTATGGGGTTTAGGGGTTTAGGGGTTTAGGGTCTAGGGTTTAGAGGGTTATTACCTATATTGTTTTGGCGCCCTGGGGGCTCTTGATTACAATCATACTATGAAGGACCCCGAAATCCTAGCCTAAATATCAAGGCACCTATATTTTTCGTCTGACCTTGTTTGGGGTTTGTGGCTTTAAGGGTTTAGGGCGTCAGGGGTTTAGGGTTCTTTTGGGGATTCTTACGCAGAACAGAAGCATGCGGACAGCGACCTTCATTTTTCTTGGTGCGCACAGAGGTCTTATCATTGGTAGGGGAAGAGACGACCCAGGGTCAACACACAGACTTTTCCCGTCCATGTAAAGCTAAGCAAGGCAACATTTCGGCCCTGGCATAGCTGGCCCTGTTATAAGGTCGCAACGAAGACCTCGACCCCCCCGCCTCCCCAAGATTTTCTGAGGGAGTGGAGGGAGGGGAACAGAAAATCTGGAGCACACCGACTGTGAAACGAAACTCCTGCTGCACTATCTGAACTCGAGCAGCAATATCGAAATGGCTGCACACGAAGACACTTCAAGCTCATGCCACAAACTGCACAACTCGGCCGACGCAGTCAAGCAACAAAACACCGCGCCATTATTGACTGCTTTCGAATCCCACTTCGATGCAAGCCCGCGTGCACCCCGCTGGGTACTAGGCATATGAACTGGAGATTGGCTGGAAGGCCCGTCTCCTAGGCCCCGAAAAAACTTAGTAAACTTGTTTGGTTACCTTCGTTTCTGGTTAATTATGTCATGTCAACCATAGATTAGGCTATCCGAAGAGGGGTGTTCATTTTAGGGTCTAGGTCATCATTGAGGAGAATCTGGGTTGTGAGCTCGGGGCTTGGATGTTTCGGGGAACGGGATTTTGGGTGACATTCATCCCTAAACCTTATAACCCCTAAACCCAGAAACCCATAATAAACCCTAAACCCCTAAACCTTATAAGCCCTATAAACCCTGTAAACCCTAAACTCCTAAACCCATAAACCCCTAAAGCCGTAAACCCCGAAGGCACAAAACCCTATCCGGGAAGCCTCATCCAAAAAACGGGCTGAGCCCGAAGCACCCCGAAGCCGTATTCGTGTAGACTTCGACTCCTTGAGCTCCACACCCGAAATTAAGGGGTTTTCCTTTTCTGGTTCTAGTGTGGCTGCAGGGCACTTCAATGTCGGAATTGCCCCGCAAACTCACCTCCGGCTGTATCTTTGGCTTCTGAGGTTCTCAAAAATCCCTTTGATATAGAGTTGAGGATTACTAAACCCTAAACCCTAAACCCTAAACCCTAAACCGATTCACTCTGTCCCTGAAACCAATACTATCAGACCCTTAATTTGAGTACGTTGCTCCTTGAACCCTCTGGCCTCTACGACCTACACAAAGGGGTTTAGGGGTTTAAGGGTTTAGGGGTTTAGGGGTTTAGGTGTAACATCAGGCTTCCGACTCACCTTTGTCAGAACAACGACGTCCTCAAAGAGGACTACGAACTACATCACCCTGAAGGTCCAGGTGCCACGCAGTGAGGTTGCTGAGACAGCGAATGACCAGGGTTTAGGGTTTAGGTTTTAGGATTAGTGATTGTAGGCTAGTACTTTGGGTGCATGATGATAGCTCGGATCACAGATGAAATGAACCATAAGCTTGCAGCTCTGTGCCTTTGATACCTTGAAAGGGTCGAGAACAGTCTACCCATGTCCACCCTAAACCCCAAACCTCAAGCCCAAACCCTGAAACTTAAATTCTAAACCCTAAACTCTAATCCCAAAGCCCTAAACCCTAAACCCCAACCCTAAACCCAGGCCCTAAACAACCCCTAAAACGTAGTCCAAATCCTGAAGTAGTAGTGAGTAGTTTAAAGCAAGCTCAAAGGGTCCCCTCTCGTACCTCCGTGCTAACCCTAAACCCTAAACCCTAAACCCTAAACCCTAAACTAAGCATTGAAGCCAGGGGCCTGGATCGTTAGTGATACACTTCCTGCTAGGTTGCTTGTGGGTTGTCGGTTTGCTTTGAATATATCCCAAGTTGCTACGTATTCAAACTCAATTTATTCTATAACTTCGTGAGAACTTGGACCGTTAGGGATACCCGACGGAGTTCATCCTAGTCTTGCGGAGTACCTATCTTCTCCAGTGTAGTTCGTATTTGGTTATTCAGTCGTTGCGGGTACGAATCCTAAAATATGAGATTGGTTCACCGAACTACAATGGAGACTGTAAGTAAGGGCGCTCCTTTTCCTTGTGCAGCTTCCGCGAACGAGGAACCCAGAGATTAGGTTTAGGGTTTAGGGTCTACTGAAGGCCGTGATGTACCCTATGATAGACGTGTGGATCATATCAAAGATGATTCCTCAGCCTTCCTTGTTGTAGTTATAGCAGAATATACCCCATAAGCCTAAACCCTGAAGCCTAACCCCTAGACCCTAAACCCTAAACCCTAAACCCTAAACCTAAAGCCTAAACCCTAAACCCTAAACTTAAAGCCTAAACCCTAAACCCTAAAGCCTATTCCAGCTATCAAGGCCAAGGTAGCCTTTAGCCTTCCAGCCTGAGCTCAAAAGTTTGAGCCGCTTTAACCCTACTATAGGGGAGTTTCCGAAAATAGGGGGTACCTTATTTTGGGGTCCGTATAAGGGTCCTACTATTTAGGGTACTATTTTAGGGTCCCCTATTTTCGGAAACCCCCCATAGAAGCCCAAATGATCACCAATACTATTTTGGCGGGTTGCTTATTATCATTATAGCAAAACCCTGTTCTGATTACTAAGGCCACTATACTACGTCATAAACCCGAAACCTGAATCCGCAAGAACTGATGTAAGCCCGAATCTCTACATCGCGGGGAGCTGCTAGATATTTCGGGGAAGTCTTTTTGTGACACAAGAGACAGCACTGCCTGCTTCCATCGGTTCCTGCTTTAGTGTTCACGTGTTCGGGCCTGGGGTTTCCGGATGCAAGTTGCCACTAAAACTCACGTGCGGTGACATCTGGGTCCTTGTTGGCTACAACTTTACATGTTTGTTAGATAAAAACCCAATAAGGATCAAACATGAGCATTTTTAATATAGCCCCAACAGGGAGCCAGTCATGACTAACGATCGACACCAAGCTGCATTGCAATCCAAGGCTTACTATCAGCCCCAAATCCTGCACCCCCGAGGATCCGACTCCACGCATCCAGTACTTGGCCCTAAGGGTCCATGTACTCATGTGGGAGTTTCCGAAAATTAGGGGTACCTTGTTTTGGGGTTCTTATAATAAGGATCCTATTATTTAGGGTACTATATTAGGGTCCCCTATTTTCGGAAACTCCCATATAGCATATACATGGGCCCTAAAGTACCTATATAGGGACTACATTAAGGCCATTGTATATACTATATGAGCACATGGACCCTTAGGGTTGGGTGATTGTGTTGATGGTTAATAGCAGGTAGTAACTGTAGGTTCGTGTTTACAGGACTATCTGAGTATATAAAGTAGAGCACTTCCTTCCTCAGGGCAGCCGAGGTGTACCGGTTTACGGTTTATAGTCTCTAGGGTTGTCAAGCTTTACAGCCCGGGCGATGTGCAGTTACGATTATTCGGGTTCCGGGCCAACCTACAGGCTAAGTGGGGCATACCATATGGCGTCTAAGGTACCCTAAATGGGATTGCCCTACTTGTCGACCTTGTCACTAAGTTCCCTCGTTCCTGCAAGCATGGATCTCCAGGCATCCCGAGACTAATATAGGGGCCGAAAAAAATTACCTATACTAGTTTCTGGGGTTTTTCCTCATTATAATTATAGTATCATGGGCCCCACAACCCTATTCTAACTATTAAGCCCTGAATATAGAACCTTATCATAGATCCCTTATAGCACCCTTTAAGGATCCCTTTAAAGGAACCCTATTCTATTTAGGCGCCAGAAGCAGCCATTCTGCTGTCTCTGCTGGTCTGCCGATTCCCGAACTTGGTATACTTACAGGCTTAGCCTGTAACTTCTTTGGGCCGTTTGAGAACTTGCTGTGCGGATTCAGTCATGTAATATATTGCTGGACATGAAAATAGAGTCTAGTACATGATCGTACGTTGTAGCATATCTCCTCCCATTTGAAAAGAGCTGCTCCGGAATGCACAGCCATGTTCAGCCTAGGTCCGTTTAATCGCCACCAGTGCCTGCATTGGCTGCAACGCAGGAAGGCAGAAAATGTGTTTAGGATCTGGCATGCTCCTCACCCTGGCCCTTGCTATCCCTAAGGGTCCATGCATTCATATAGCATATACATGGGCCAATGTATATACTATATGAGCACATGGACGATGCACTTCTCCGCTGGCTCTCGATTGCCATACAGATGATAGACATAGCTACAGTTGAGCTTGCAGGTGTGCTTGGGCGTTCATGCATTCAGGAGTCTACCGGAGCAGAGGTTCCTGCGATTCTTCTCTCTTTCTTCCTGTGTATAGTAGAGAATATTCTACATATCTGCACAAGTTCTAGATGTTTGTATGATCGACTAACGGACAAGGACAGACCGACTAATGCAAAACTACGGTACCGTAGGGGTCTGCACTGTCAGTGACACTCCCTATGTACATGGTCATATGATGAACGACCCCCAGCCCTAAGTGTTGGGTGAGATACCGCACCTGACCCACGAATGGGCAGACAAACACTCGGCATGTCGTCCTAAAGCATCAGGTCCTTGATCCAAAAACCAAATAACAACATAGAAATCCTGCGTTCTAAGCTCCAAGCCGGGACCCTAAGCTTTGAGTCCCAAGTCCCAGTTTTTCATCTTGACCAGGGAGGGTCTAGGCATACGACTCCCCAGAGAACCCAATACCCCTTAATTAAGTAAGATACCTTATATCATAATATCAAGGCTTCTATACGTTAAGGTATATTCCTCAATTAAGGGGTATTGGGTTCTCTGAGTGACACACCTCACAAACCCTAAACCCTAAGCCCAGAAAGCCCTAAAACCCTAAACCCTAAGCCTCTGCTCCCCGCTCCGTAAAACCACGCCAGGTTGTGCGCTGACTGAAGCGGGCCAGCGCATTCCTGCCGGGCGAAAATGGCGAATTTCAGAAGGGTTATAGCATAATAAGTATAATATCATTGAATCACATAAGATCATTATATTGTGATCTACGCCAAAAAATTCTAGTCTCATAAAAAGCAAGGTGCTTTGATGTTGCGGCTTGGATTTTCTGGTGGTTCTCCTCGGGCTGTGGAGTCGAGGGGCAGCTTGCTAGGGGTCGAAGGTTTGGGATTTCCCGATCGTTTCCTGGGGGTTGGGGGGTTTAGGGTTTAGAGTTTGGGGGTTAGGGTATAGGGTTGAGTGTTTGTAGAGTTTAGGGTTTAGGATTTAGGGTTTTAGGGTTTAGAGGGGTTTAGGGTGCAGGGTTTAGGAGTTTAGGGTGTAATTAGGGCGTAATTTAGGTTCCTTTAAGGATTCCTTTGAGGGTACCATAATGGTTCGATAAGGGTTCTGTAGGGTCTGTGGTAGAAAGGTACATGGACCAAAATTGTACATGCTTTGCCCCCTAAGCACTAAGCACCTACGTAGGGAATAGTATATACATTGGCTAACATAGGTACTTTATGGCCCATGTATATGCTATATGAATACATGGACCCTTGGGGACTATATGAGTACATGGGCGTTGTATCGTTGTTTCTGTTTATGTTTCGTGGAAGCAGAGGATTTAAATTTAGGCTCCAGGGATCCGAGAAGATCTTGCTCCTGCGGGTCTACGGCGTTGCTGAAACCCCAAAACGATATACCCAAACCCCCAAAAGGATCTAAAAAATACATCCCCTAAGGCGGTTCCTATAAAGTACTCTTTAGTAGTTAGGGTCCCTAACTGGGGGATCTATTTTTTAGATCTTTTTGGGGGTCTGGGTAGTCGCTTCGCACTAAATCCTTGCGTGGAGATCTAAGCCTTCAAGGCACCTGAATCCTAGACGTCAACCCTTAAGACCTACGTAAACCGTAAGCTACTTGAAGGATCGTGTTGTTTAGT
>CAJNDV010025113.1:89980-119497 GCA_905221635.1 Symbiodinium sp. CCMP2456 | reverse complement strand
GGTGGGTGGGGGTGGGTGGGTGGGGGTGGGTGGGTGGGTGGGTGGGTGGGTGGGCGGGCGGGTGGGTGGGTGGGTGGGTGTGCGGGCGGGTGTGTGTGTGTGTGTGTGTGTGTGTATGTATTTTGTTACACTTCTACACAACCTGGCGCACGCCCTGAGCACTATGCCCCAAACCCTGAACGCTAACACCCAAGACCCCAAAAAAAACGAAACCCAAACCAAAAAGAAGAACCCTTCAGAGCCCTTCAGCCCTAAACTCATAAACCCTAAACTCATAGTGCCACCTTGGCACAGTTTGAAACATCCTGCTCGCAGGACGTCGGCTGCAGCGGCGCACAATTCTCCAGCTTCTGGTCGCGACGGATGTGGGTAGTTCTCTAAATTAGGGTCCCTTTTTGGGTCCCCAATATACGGCACCATTATTTAAAGGACCCCCAAAGGGACCCTAATTTAGAAAACTACCCGAGAGAGGGGGGGAGGGTTTAGGGCCTTTAGGGTTTGGTGCACTTTTCCGGCTTCTGAGTGAGTCTGTGAAGTCGGAGGTGGTTGGTGGTTTAATATAGGGTCTCGCGCTGAAGGCTTCAATCTTGAGGTTGAGCTTCCACTTTCAGAAAAAACATCTTGCAGATCGGGGGGTTGAAGCATGGATTCTGGGGATGGCGCCCTAAACCCTAAACCCCTAAACCCCTATGGATCCCTTTAAGGAAACCCTAAACCCTAAACTCCTAAACCCTTATAGATCCCTATAAGGAACCCTCCAAAGGGACCCAAATTCAGAGCCCTAAACCCTAAAGAGAGGGCTGAACATGAGCACCGAGCCCTCAACCCCAAGTCTGCTCCAGGAGCCAGCGCAAACCCCCAATGTAGGGGTTAGGGTTTAGGGTTTAGGATTCACGTGCGCACACGGCTTTCCGCACATTTTAATCTCGAAAAGGAGGACGAGGAGCCCTAGGGAAGAGTATTGCGAAGTATTCCGTGTCCAAAAAAAGGGGGACAGACAAATTAGCCGTATCATCCCTTACAGCAACAGGCTTCCGGACTGTACTCATAGACGCGAAGCTAATCCTTCGAGTTCCCCTAGATTAGAGCTCGAAGGCTGCATCATGCATCAGCCTGTTCGGCGCTGTCCGAACTAAGATCAGAAGCTTTCAGGTTGAATGTAAGGGCCGTATTAATTCGAATAGGGTTTTGGGGTATGTTATAGTATATCTAGAATACGGAACCGCTAAACATAGTGCACAAATTAATTATTTAGGCCCATAGATTAGGGGTTGAGGTATAGGGACTTCGGAGTTTAAGGCTTAAGGCTCAGAGTTGAGGAGCCTCAATACGAGGATTAGGGACCAGGGCCCTCCGCCCCAAACGACACGCCAAGGGGAGATCCCTGCAGATGGCAAAGCTGCCCATAGGCTCCAGTTTAGTTCCTATTTGGGGATTACCTTGTAGGATCTTAAATATGGATCCCAAAGAGGAACTGCCATGGAGCCTATGGGTATACAGAAAGACCCTGAGCCCCGAAACTAAACTCAAACAGTTACGTGTCGTCGAGCGTCGATTCTCGCTCTCGTAAGAACAAAAGCCTCAAAGGCTCCATGAACTTCGGGTCATTGTCACAGTAAGAGGTTATGGTTTAGGGAGCCGGGGTAAGGGCGAGCAGAGGGGGCATGACTGATCGCAAAGCCGCGGTGGGAATGTCCAAGCGACGGCCTTGTGTGCTTGCTTGGATACCCATATGGGGGTTTCCGGAAATAGGGGACCCTAATATAGCACCCCAAATAATAGGATCCTTATTATAAGGACCCCAAAATAAGGTACCCCTAATTTTCGGAAAGTCCCATATGTTTCTCTAGGGGGAAACCAGGGTCCCTTCGCTGGCTGACCAAGCTGAAGGTCGTGATTGTCATACGCTGATGTTTTGATGTTTTGTCACGAAGAGTGACTACTTTAGAGTCTAGAGTCTTTATCCGACAGAAGCTTCATTCCTCGCCTGTGGTATGTGCATCGCAACTTTCCATTGATAAGCCGTTGAGGCCCCTAAACCCTAAACCCTAAACCCTAAAATGTCAGGGGCCCCCCATGGCCTCGCAACCCACCAGCTGCGCATCTGCGATGCAGGTCTGCCAGAGCAAACGTTCGCTAAGGCTAAGGCTAAGGGTTTAGGGTTTGGGGTTTAGGCATACTTGGAGGATCATGGGGCTTAGTAAGTAAGGTTATAAGGCCCCTGATTGGGGTTATAAGTATAGTTACCCTAATTATAACCCTACTTACTAAGTCCCATGATCCTTTAACTAGGTCGCAGGTTCAGGACCTTTGAGTATAGTGGGTTCGGGTTGCATGAGCATCCGGACAACAACTAGCTGATGCGAGCCCAAGCTTACGCTGCATCTGGTGATCACAGTGGCGATGGCGATGTTGCTTATGCTTATGATGATGGTGATAAGTATGACGATGTAGATGTACATAGGCGTCGCCGCTGCTGCTGCTGCTGGCTGCTCCGGCCATGACATTGTCACCAGTTTTGATTTATTTGTGAACATACTTTCTTGAGCATTGATGCTGCGAATGCTGCTTCTGCTTCTGCTGGTAGTGCGCAATTGGCTATGGCCTGCAAAGACACGCTTGACCAGTATTGATTCTGTCGGTGCTGTTGTTGTAACTGCCCATGCTGCTGGTGTCGTCGTCAAGACACGTTGTCCACTCGTGCTTTGACAGCGTGCTTGTGCCAATAGGACCGACGCCTAATACGGGCTGCATGATATCACCTGCAGCTAGCTCGGCCGTACATGGGCTTTCGACTCGATGATTTCACGTTCCGATGCCCTCGGAAGTGCGCAGAATCAGCCCATAGTGTTTCAAGAACCAGCAAATCCCCAATCCTAAACCAGAAGCCCAAAACATAGCTTCACTGCACCTCGCCGACGCGACACTGCTTGACGGCCGTCCCAGCATAGCCCTGCCCCAAACCCCGCATCAAGTCTCGCAGCTGAGTCGCGTGTGTTGGGGTGTAATCAGCATATGGGTAGTGTTCTAAATTCGCGACCCTCTTAGGGTCCTTTTATAAGGGTGCCGTACTAGATTGGGGACCTAGAAAGGGACCCTAATATCGAGAACTGCCCATATCTAAAAGTGAGCTTTGCCTTTGGAGTTCAGAGTTCATGACTTACAGGCTTAAGAGGTCGTAACCGCAGAGGTTAGAACATGGAGCAGAGTGTCTTCCAGCCCCGAAACCTTCCTCGGCGGTGCCGTTGATGCCGCTGCCGCTGCTGCTGAGAATGCTATGAAGAATGCAAGATCTTACGCTCATTAGCACTAGTTCTCGTTGTATCACCAGTAAATTGTGATTGCTAGTCTTATCTTCATTGTCCCTACTTCCCCAATAAGCCACACGGAAACAAAAGGTTAAACTTTCCAGCTACTGCTAAACTATAATAAGAACCCAAAAAGTTGAAAGGTTGCGGTCTTGGGGGAACTCATTGTCGCTCCTGAACCAGCCTAAGCCCTAAACCCTAAACCCCAAACCCTAAACCCTAAACCCCAAACCCTAAACCCTAAGCCCTAAACCCTAAACCCATACTTGGCGTTCTGGTGCGGTTGCTCCCTGAGCCTCAAAACTCCAAACTCTGAAGCCCTTCACCGTAAGCCAAATGGGTGGTTCTTTAAATTAAGGTCCACGTTAGGGGTCCTTTTGTAAGGGTTTTAGGGTTTAGGGTTCAGGGATTTGGGGGACCTAGAAACCCTAATTTAGAGAACTGCCCAAATCCATATTTTCGGAACCCTGAACCCGAACAGCCTCAAGCCTCAAAGAGACACCAACCCTAAGAAGGCTCAATGACTCAAGATCGAGCAACAACAACAACCAAAAACAACACTAGAGTCGGATGTAGGGCTTAGGGTTTAGAGTCCCGCAGATACCTAAGATCCTAAAGTTCCAGAAAACCTTTTGACATCGTTTCTCGTTAAAAACCCCATAAGACCCTTCAACTCCTAAACCCCATAGACCCCGAAGAAGGGATCCCAAATCGGGGCGTCGGAGTCAGAGGGCCATAGAGTTCAATGGATCAGAACATTGGCCCCCGCTGAGTTTTTTTTGAGGTGTACTGATTCGGTTCATTTGAGTTTAGGGTTTAGGGTTTAGGAACATTGGCCCCCTGCTTTACGCACATGGATTTGCTGAGGAGGGGGGGTCTAATTAGTTTCGACACACATTGTCATATTGCAGTGGTTGAAGCTCAGAACACAAAATTTCGAGCTTGGATTTGATTCAGACTCCTAGTGGCGTCCGTCGAAAGTTTATAAGATCCGAAATACTTCCGAAATTAACAAGCAACAGGCGGACTCGCTGTACGGGCCACACCCTTCCTATCTCCATCCTCAAAGCCTGAACGCGGAACACGCGTCCTCTTCGCAGATCCACTGCCCGAACATGTCTTTGGTGTAGCCGGCCGGCGTGAACTGGCAGCTACAGACCGAACGAGGGAGACCACTACTAAACATTTGGGTAGTTCTCTGAAATAGGGTCCCTTTTTGGGTCCCTTTTATAGTACGGCACCCTTATAAAAAGGACCCCAAAAGGGACCCTAATTTAGCGAACTACCCATATAGCCTGTCTACTTCAGACAGGAGCCAGAGAGGACAGCTGCAGCATCATCGTGGGATGATACAGAGTGGATTTGTTCAAACCCTTCTAATTGCAGCGTGATCGTTCTTTGATATGGATGGGTGGAAGAGTATACATAGACAGTTCGAGCCCTAAACCCTACACTCTACCGATTTATTCGCATCGAAACCCACACTCGCACACTCGCACTAGCTCACATGAAACCTACCGACCGACAACCTGTCCTCTGCCAAGCCCGGCACCCTCAACCCTCATCCTCAAACATAACATCGGTCGGGGCCTTAATAATTAGACCGGGGTGTTTGGGTTATGTGTTTCTATCATTATAAGAGGGAAGCCCTTAAGGAATAGGTGAGTATTTTCGGCCCTAAACCCTACTTAAAGGATCATGGGACTTAGTAAGTAGGGTTACAATTAGGGTAACCATACTTATACCCCCAATTAAGGGCCTTATAACCTTATAACCTTATTTACTAAGTCCCATGATCCTCCAAGTAAACCCTTGATCAAAAAGAGTCCCAGGCGGACAGTCTCCAAACTCGTCGGTCAGACGGGCGGGTCAGAGCAGAAGCAGAAGGTCCTCAGCAGTGCCGTGGCTTCCGTCAAGGATACGATAAGATTCGCTATAAGGGTGAGTATGAAGGCTACCATAAGTGACTGTACGGGTTGCCATGAGGGTTTTGCGGCTTTTTGCCGAGGGTGGAGGGCGGTATCAGTTGTCATACGAAGGACGACGGTTGTTGCGTTCTTTGACAAAAGAAGACTAGATAGAAGACGAAATAAGTATCTTCCCATCTTTGCCCACCCACTGCCCGCCATCAGAATTCATGTCGTACATTTCTGCACCGGGTAAAAGAAGCTTCAACTTTACACCTAAACCTGAAGCACAAAGCTCTCCAACATGCCAATGTCAATGGTTCAAACACCTCCTGCACCATAGCCATAGCCGCTGAACCTGAATCGTTGTTGCTGGCCACTTTACTGGAATTCTACTTTGTAGCACGTGTGGAATGGTGATCATGGAACGTTCTGCTGCTATGTCATATGGCTTTATCTTCCCCCCGTTGCTTGCTTGTGATTCCTGCAGTGCCCTGTAACGGGCATGCGCTTCTGGCTCTCCGTGAGATTTTGCTCTCTGGGGCTGCACGGTTTCTCGCCACTCCGGGGCCTCGCGGCAAGCTGATAAGGCCCTTCATTGGGGTTATAAGTCTAGTTACCCTAATTCTAACCCTACTTACTAAAGGCCCTTAATAGGGGTTATAAGTATGGTTACCCTAATCATAAGCCTACTTACTAGATCCCATGATCCTTTAATTATAAGTATAGTTACCCTAATTATAGCCCTACTTACTACGTCCCATGATCCTTTAAGTAGTGGGCATCTCGACTGCGAGGTCTCGGAGGAAGTTCGAAGCCGTGTCGTCTTGTTCTCTAGACGGGTTTAGGAGGGTTTAGGGTTTAGGGTCTTCTAAAACCTCTCTACCTATTGTCTCCATTGTAGTTCCTTTTTTGGTTTAACCAATTGTATATTAAGGATTTGATAAGGTATCACCAAAAAGGAACTACAACGGAGACTATAGGTAGACCCTAAAACCCTACACTCTAAACATCAAAACCCTGATAGTTTAGGGGTCCTAGCCAGAACCCCCTGTGGCTGCAAGGGCCCGTAAAGTCCGACGATCGCAATTGGAGCAGTTCCCGCTGTGTCACCGTTTTGTGGGCGTCCAGATCCTTGGGCGTTCCTTTTGAAGGAAACGAGTCCCTGCACCTCCCCATTAGCGCAGCTGCCTGTTTCATGGAGTACTGTCAGAACGATATAGGTATAGACAATACGACAGCAACCTACTCTGTGGCTTGCTGGGCTTCTGAACTCGAAAATCGGAATCCAAGCCCCAAAGCACCTAACTCCCAGAACCCCGCATAATCTGCTGACCGCATACTAAAGGGTCTGCATATGCAGCTCCAATAGAGTTTGGGGCATCATCTAGCATTTTATTATAGCGTAATCCTGTTGGGGAGCCCTAAGAACAGCATCACTGGCCAATTTCAGGCCCCTTTATGAAAACGACCCTGATAACACCCCTCTACACCCCTTGTAAGCTATTGAGGCCACAAGTAGTATCTTGGCTTCACGGCAGGTCGTACTCCAGCGGCGTATTCGGATCGGTGTTTCCCGCCTCGATCCGCTAGGTTAGGGTTTGGGGGATCCGTTTAAGGGTCTTTCTAATAACTTCTGTAAGCGGGCTTTAGAGATCAAGGTGCCGGTTTAGTTCGCAAGACTGAAATGAAACATTCCATGTTTGTCGCAGGTCCTAATGTAGGGCCTTCATGATTAGAATAGGATTAGTTTGGGGGGACCATTATATTGGACTTGTACTAAGGAATCCCCCAAGGTATTTAGGTCATTATTCAGGCTCCTGTATTAGACAGGAATCTCAACAGCATCTCACCAGGGGGCCGGGAATGAGAAAGCCACCTCAACCTTTGCAACCTTTGCTAGCCTGGGCTTAACAGGGAATTTCTGAGGCGCTGGGGCAGGAAGCCAAAACCCAACGCCATCTTGTCGCTGAAAGGTCAGGAATCATGCTTTATCTTGGGGTCGAACTTCGGTCAAACTGAAACCCAAGCTGTTAAAGCACTGAATAAGCACTTCAAGACCTCGCAGAAATCACAATCATTACTTTCTTTCTTGACGCCTTTTGTTACCTCGACGATTTGCTACTGTTCTTCGAAGCCGTGCTCAGGACCAGTACAGCGCCTTTCACAAACCCTGAGCCCATCCACATCTGTAATGCCACAAGTCACAAACTTTGCCTTCTTAAGCCAGAACAACATGACACCTGGAAGGCAGTTGCAGTAGCATGGATGATGCTCCAGCTACGGCTACTGCGGCTGCTGCTGCTGCGAGTCGTAGAAATAGGGCCACCGCTGGTAGCAGGTCATAGCAACAGCAGCAACAGCGGCGAATGTGCAGCAATGGTAACGAAAACAGTCGTCATAAGGAACAGAAGGCCTTGATCTAACGAACTTGGACGTCCTAAGGTAGTATCAGAAAATGAGGGGGCCCTCGGTCGCTTTTCGATAATGGGACACCGGGACACTTGTTTCGATGAGCCCAAAATCAGCACCCTAGCTTTTGCAAGAAAAAATGCTAATCAACCCCCTACCAACCTTGTGGCCAGCATACTAAGAGGCCGGGTACCCTAGCCCCAGAAAGGTTAAGCTGTCAGCTCTTGCAGTGTTCTGTATAGCCAAAAGGGTAACGGTTACCTACTCAGCCACTGAGCCCCAAACCCTAGACCCGAAGCATACAGCTCTGCTGTCTCGGTGAGAATGCGCTTGGTGCCGCACGGGGCACCGAGCCAGGGTGGGGGTGCCGAAGTAGGGCGGTTTGCACTGGATGAAGCAACTCCCGCCCGCCTGGCTAATGGAACTCTGAGGATTTAGGTCTTAGATTTCGGATCAGCAGAGTGTACATGGGCTGCAGGGTTCGGGTGCTAAAGTAGGAAGCTTTTCGTGGTTCCCCTTGTCGCTATTTGTCGGGCAGTCTCCGGCCTATGCTTCTGCCTTTGAGGCTCAGGGTCTTCCAGTCTAGATAGAGTCTAGATACCTGCAATCTCAGTATGCCGGTAGGCCTTTGAGACGTGCCGTCTGGGGGTCGTCATGATGATGATGGTGATGATGATGATGATGATGACGACGCTAGGGATGGCCAACTCGCATCATCATAGTGCTCATGATTGAATGATGCGTTCCACACTGGTCCCGGGAAACGTCCCATCCTGAATGTAAAGCCCATTAGGGAGTACAAGGGTACCAACATGTAAACCCGTTAAGTAAGGGGGTCCTTCAGTGGTTTAGGCTCAAAGGGTGTGCAGTGTAGAGACTCTTAAGTCAAAAGCCTCATAGGTTTGACTGCTCAATCGCTGATGGTTTCAGTGTAGGCCAACGGGCTCTAGCCAGAAAGCCACACATGCAGGTTCTTGCAGCCCGGGTTCCGCCTTCGACAAAATCTACGAGGAGCTCCTGCTATTTCTATGAAACTCGACTGACACATGAGCTCAACGGCGTGCGAAACCTCGAGCAACCCGAGTGACGAAGTGGAACGCGAGCCTGCATAGTATGCCTCACCCCTATATCAAAAAAGTCATCAACTACACCAGCTTTGCAGGTTTAAAGTTTAGATCATGCAAGCACCTAAACCTTAAACGGCCCTAAGCCCCCAACCCGTCAAGCATCCTAAACCCAAACCCCATAACAATCACACAAGCTAAACCCGTAAAGGGGCCGATTATAGAACCTTATAGTACCCGTAAAGGGGACCCTGTTATACAACCTATTCTAAAGCTCGGTCAGAATCCGCAGCGCCTGCACGTCCCAGCAGCCCTCAGCGGTTTAAACACTGCCCGAGTTGAGTTTAACGTAGGGTTGGGATCATAGTATACCGCAAAAATCCTTACAATCCCATGTTGTTGCCAATATACGGTAATTTGCCACAAAGGTGCAGAAAAACCCTGCTTTAATCAGGCCGCTGTATCAACTTCCTGCTTTCTGCGTTGAAGGGCATCGGGCACTGGCAATACATCTTGGCAACGGATTTCATGAGAAAAGCCTCCAGCTGGAGGACGCCTAGCTGACTGGCCTCAACCCCTAAAGCCTTGAACCCCTAAACCCTGAACCCTAAACCCCTAACCCTAAACCCTGAACCCTGAACCCAAACCCTAAACCCCAAACCCCAACCCTTAAGCCCTGAACCCTCAACGATAAACCCGGGGTTAAGGGTTTCGGGTTTAGGTTTTAATGATAAAGTCCTGGGCTATGCTCCCCAAAGGCCCTTGAACGGCTTGGGCCAGGGCTGACATCATAACATAATCTAAGGGCCTTAATAATTAGAATAGGGTTCCTTAAAGGGTTCTTTAAACGGTTCTATAAGGGCTACTATAAGGGTTTAGGATCTAGGCGCCTTAATAACCAGAATAGGGTTTCGGGGCCCACTATACCATACTTATACTAAGGAGCTCCCAAAATAGTATAGGTAATTAGTATAAATACAGTATAAGATCCCCCAAAACCCTATTCTAACTATTAAGGCCCCTATGTTGGCAAGACCCTAGACCCTAAACCCTATAGACCCTAAACCCTAGACCCCAAACCCTAGACCTTAAACCCCAAACCCTAGACCCTAAACCCTAAACCCCAAGCCCTAAGAACCCTCAGACTCCTGGAGTTGACAAACGGAAAGAGCCGGCTGAAAGCCCAAAGCAGCTTAGAGGCTTTGATTTCTGGGGTACCTGGACCCCCTAAAAGTACATAGAATGATAGCCTTTTATGCTCCGGAATTCAGAGGTATGTAGTCTTAACCTGGACCCCAAAAGGATGTAGAACAATAGCCTGTTTCTGGGTTTCGGGCCATGATTTTACTTACTTTTGGGGGGTTTTGGTTGTGGGAATGCCTCTCAAAGAGGTTCGTGATTTAGGGTTACGGTGCAGGTGTTTCTTAGACTCATGTGGGAATTTCAGAAAAATGGCTGAATGTAGACGTCAAACAAGGACCCCACCCCCCTCTGCCGCACCCTCCCCACGCCCTCATCAAAAACTACAATAAAGCCATTCTTGATGCGAAAGACTCCTGTTTCTTGTGCAGCTTCAACCCCGAGCCCTAAACCGCCAGCAAGGATCCCTGAAAGAATGCTCTTGAACCCCATATGATTAACCCCGTAAGCCCGAATATAGGAGCCTGAATCGGATATAGCAGGCTCATTCAACTCCAGAACTCTCAGGAACATCTATGGCCTCTACTCATAGGCTCCATAGTAGTTCTTTTTTGTGGCTCATAATTAGGATCCTATAAGGTAATCCCAAAGAGGAACGACAATTGAGCCTGTGGGTATAGTAAACCGTAACTGACATGCAGGGCCCTGGCGACGTTGTCGCGCTCACACGGGTCGATCTTCAGGGGCGCGCAGTTCCTTGCCAAGCGGGCTTCGGGCTTTGGGGTGTTGGGGTGGAATTTGATGTGCGGTGGACCTTCGTTTCGCCGATTGTCCAGCGGTTTCGTATGTTTAGGGTTTAGGGCTTCCGTTTGGGGAGATAGCGAGCTAGGTCTTTATGGCTGTCGCGGATGTCCGGTTTCGGGACTAACGCTAAGGTCCCCAAACCTCAGCAAGAGACCCTGAGTCAAACCTGAAACCAGAAAACACAAGATAGGACAATAGCAAAAGCAACAGCAGCAATAATGATTTTTGGTTTAGGGTTTGGGGGTCATAATTTTATGGTTTAAAGTTTAGGGGTCACAACTTATCATCATAATTCTGACACTACTAACATCGTCAGTCCAAGTCCAAGTCCTCACGCTCCAAGGCTTTTGGCACACTTCAACAGAAAGACGCCCTGTTGAAGTCACGGGTTTGGGTTTGGGAGCTTCCTTCTTTTTCAGGCTGTGCTGGCTTTTTCAATATAAACCCTAAACCCTAAACCCTGAAACCCTCAACCCTAAACCCTGTCGCGTCGAGCACGTCGTGAAACTCTTGGGAAGCTGCGAGAAGCTGTCGGGTTGATGCTCAGCCTCCCCCTGCTACCATTACCCCGAAACTCCCCCTTAAACCCCCCAAACCCCATGCCGGGTTTAGGGTTTAGGGTTTAGCGTTTAGGGTTAAGGAATATACCTTAAACCCACCAAACCCCCCAGAGACTCCAATATCCCTTACTTAAGGTATATACCTTAAGTTATAGTAAGGGCCCTAATATGGTTTAAGGTATATGCCTTAAATTATAGAAGGGGCCCTTCTATGGTTTAAGGTATTTTCCTTAATTAAGGGATATTGGAGTCTCTGGGCCCATACCTTAAACTCCCGGCGAAGAACAACCATCAACCTGGACCCGTATCCCGCTGCACGCCCGAGCAATGCAATCCAAGGGCACAGTCGGCGTGCAGCCGATGGGGTCCAATGCCTGCAAAACGTTGGATGCGGCGCGGATGCGGGTTTAGAAATCAAGGTTTTCGGATTGCTCTCTAACGGTTTCTGTAAGGGTACCTATAATAAGGGTTACTACAAGGGCTACTATTATGTTCGTTTTCGGATTTCAGGGTTACGGTTTTGGGCAGATGGGTTCGTAGCTTCGCCTACGCTTCGAGGGTTGGGGACATTGCCGGCTCAAGGAGGAATTTCATCCCGGAGGCGCAACACCACCCCCAAAACCCCAAACCGAAACCCTGAAGTCCTAAAGGCCTAAAGGCCTTACCCAAAAACCAGAAGCCCTAAAGTCCTAAAGGCCTTACCCAAAGACCGAAAGTCCTAAACTCCCACTCCTCCATGTAAACCTGTACTGCAGGGTTTAGGGTTTAGGGTTTAGGGTTTAGGGTTTAGAACAATTGGAACAGGGTTTCGGGGTTGTCTTATACCACAATTCTAATCAGGAACCCCCAAAATAGAATCGGTAATCACTGAGACCCTTAGATTAACTCGAACCCTAAAGGCTGCCATTCGGCGGACCCCGAAGGCTGCCAATTCAAACCCAAACATATTCCATCCCTTTTTGACTGCATGATATATAGGTTCAATATGTGAAATTAAATGGAAAAGCAGAACATCCATAGTTTCGACAATCTGTCGGGTGGCCTTATTGCAGTTCTTGTCGTGTCCGCAGCGGCTCAGCACGTAGGCGCCTTTCACGTGCTCGGAGTTCTTCTAGGGTTCTTCGGTTACTTGGAGGTTCATGGGTAGTTATAAACGGGGTTACAAGTACGGTAACTGTACTTATAACCCATATTAGGGGACTTATAACCCCACTTATAACTACCCCAAAGCCCTATCCTTAAAGGAACCCCAATGATAACTACCCATGAACCTCCAAGTAGGGCTTTTTAGAGTCTCGGGCTTTTTGGGGTTCGGGAGCTTGTGGTCTGGGTTTTGGGTTTCGGTTAGGGTTTAGGGTTTAGAGTTTGGGTTTTAGGGCTTAGGGTTTAGGGTTTTGAGTTTCGGGCCTTTTGGGTTTTGGGACTTTAGGTCTCAGGCCTAGGGTTTTGGCTTAACCTCCGGGCTTTGGGGCTAAATTGGGCGCAGCAAGTTTGTTGGGTTTCGGGTTTGTGGGTTGAGCCCCCCAGAGGTTCGAATTATGCACCGGGCCATCCTTGTACTGTGGGGCTGTTGATACCCGTAGGCTCCATTGTAGTTCCTTTCTGGGATCGCATTATAGGATCCTAGATATGAACCACAAAAAGGAACTTTGATGGAGCCTATGGGTACTTGGAACAGGGTTTGCGGGTATAAACTCGAGGACATATATGACGCGATATGGGCCAATTTGCTTTCAGGGTCGCGGGAGTTTAAACCCTACACTACTTGGAGGTTCATGGGTAGTTATAAGTGGGGTTATAAGTCCCCTAATATGGGCTTTAAGTATAGTTACCCTACTTATAACCCCACTTATAACCACCCATGAACCTCCAAGTAGAGATCTGGAGAACTCTGGCTGCAGGGCTAGAACGCGTGAGGCCGGCCATCCAAACGAAGAAGTCGAGAGTTCATGTCTGGACTTCGTGGTTTAGGATTTAGGGTCTATGGTTTATAAGGGTCTTTCGCTCAATAGCAAATAATAAACAGGAGAGCCTTTCAACTGCAGGGCATGATGCGAGGACGCTTGGCAAGGCGCGGGACGATAGGGCCTTGAGTTCTTGGGCGGTGGAAGCCTTAGGAACATAATAATATTTAAGGCTCTTACGGTTCTCTAAATGCTCTCATGGATCGAAAAACCGACGGAAAGTCCATATTTGGTTGTTTAGGGCTTACCCATAGGCTCCATTAAGATATGAGCCACAACAAAGAACTACCATGGAGCCTATGGTTACCCCCATGATCCGCTCGGCTGGCTAAGATCCGTTTGTTCTTGGAGACTCGCCGCTGCAACTCTGCAATCACAAGCGGGCCGGCCTACATAGCCATCTGCGCAAACGAACTCCCCGTTGTCAATGGCATATCCTGTCGCTGCAGGGGAGAAAAGCTTATGTACCTAAACCCCAAACGCTAAACCCTAAACCCCTAAATCCTCAACCCTGAACGCCTAAACCCTAAACCCGAGCCCTCGAACATCCCGAACCCCTAACAACCCTAAACCTCAAGATCCTGAAACCCTAAATCCTAGACCCCAAAGACCCCCAAAGTCGTCACTCTGCTGCCCGGAGGCTCCAAGCCAGTCTAGAAACCTCAACCCCCGAACCCGGGTTTCGGGTTTAGGGATTAGGGTTTGGGGATTAGGGATTAGGTTTAGGGTTTTAGGGTTTAGGGTTTAGGGATTCGGGTTTAGGGTTTAGGGTCTAGGATAAACAGCCACCACTCCCCAAATCCTTGTCAAGTGCCTGTAGCCTTATCTAAACCCTCAGCTCTAGTTCCTGCCTGTATACGTGTAACCCACCTTGCATCCGCTGGGATTCCGAGGAAGGGTTTAGGGTTTAGGGTTTAGGGTTTAGGGTTTAGGGTTTAGGAACCCTAAACCCATGAATGTGACCAGCACTGGCATACGTTAGACAACTGGATGATACTCAAGTGGCTGGGAGTCGCCTCCTTGTCCGTCAGGAACGTGTTGTGCTTTAAATTGTCCAAGCCCCTACAAAACTGACGTGAAGTGCTTGGACTCCAAATCTTCCCGGCCCTTCTGGCTTGATGTCGAAGCCTTCAATTTTTGGCTCCAGGGAATCTCTACAAATTATGTAAAGCCTCCAATCCCATCCTCAAGGCGTTTACTGAGAAGCTCGAAGCAATCGCGAAGCTGTGTTCAGCCTGGGGCTTCTGCGCGTGATCTAAACTCCGACAAGCTGCCAAGCCGCAGACCAAAAGCTGGGAAAACTCTCAACCCGAAGCCTGAGCCCCTTTAGCCACGACACCGTTCGATCGGTTTAGGGTTTAGGGTTTAGGGTTTGGGAACTAATCCCCCAAAACCAAACAGTTAGTTCACGAATGTGCCAATAAGTGTATTTCGTCTTTTTATCAGGTGTACATAATGACTTAGCAGGCTACCTCAACAACAAGGGTACTCTCTCTCCCACAGTTCAGTTTTAATGAAGACACCCGGAAGAAAGAAAAGGCATAAGGGGCCCTGGGGGGCCTATGTTTCTTGATAAGGTGGTAGTAGTATTAACAATATTACTAATATGATGATGATTATTATGCTTTGTTCTTACCATTATCATTAGTATATTCGCTGGTATCACTAGTAGTAGCCGATTTCAGGCCTAATACCCTTCTACGCAAAACTGTCGGGACTGAACTTCTGCTCAACTAACCGTTCAATGCCCCCTCGATCGACGTTGAGCCTCATAGCAACAGTGAGGGCTTTAGGGCCTAGTAGGGGTAGGGGTCTCACCGGGTTCGGGGATTAGTATAATTCAGGCGCCTTCATAATTAGAACAGGGTTTTGGGGCCCGTTATACTACAATGATAATAAGGAACCCCCAAATTCATAGTAAACCCTAAACCCTCAACCCCCAAAATAGGCAATTGTTTACACCCCTACATTAGCGTTTTATGATCCGTTCCCAACCTTCTGGTGCTTCCTCGGGAAGTGGGCAATCCGGATCCTGCCGCGAAGCAGCCCAGGGTTTCGAATAACACAGGGCTTAGGGTTTAGGGTTTAGGGTTTTAGGGTTTAGGGTTCTCGGTTTTAGGGTTTTAGGGGTTTAGGGGTTTTAGGGTTGCAATATGCTATATGCGGACAGCTTCATTCGGGCTCCACACTTCAAAACCACCAAGACCCACAACCCAAATCAAACCTCTTTATGCCCCAACCCCTAAACTCGAAATCTCGATAGGATCACCTCGATGACGCAGCGCGGCTGGTCGAAGATCAGGCCATGATCATCCACATTTCCTGTACCAGAGGTCTCGGGCTTTGGATTTGCCAGGGTTGGCAGTTTCGGGTCGTGGGCTTTGGCGTTTAGGCTTGTCACCTTTAGCGATTTCTAACTCCAGGATATGTCGGCCGTACACCTAAACACAACAACAAAGACACAGCAACAACCTGGTTTAACTCCCGTATAGTTCTTCCAGCGGTGTTCAGGTGCCTCTCCTTGCATTCGGCCTCCATTTCCCTGTGCAGGCTTCTCTACATTTGGCATTGAGGTATCCCAGCATTCACGTGGACGCTGAACGCAGATTTAGATGGCAAGGTAGGTGACGAAAACATCATGTGGAAATGCTGATAAATGGTGGTAGCAATAACGAATAAAAACAGCGGGTTTGTTAGGGTTCCTGATTCCGCACAACTGCAATAAGAGTTTGCCGCCCAGCATTAAAGGAATTCTATTCGCAGCGATGCGATGCTGAAATCTTGTTTCAGCCTTTGAGAGAAAGAGCTCGGGCTCTCCCTCTTATTGTCATACCAGAATATCTTTTGAAGCCCCTCCGTTATGGACAAAGACTGGAACTCGGTAAAACCCAGCTGTGGGAGGTAGGCTTCAATGAAACCTTAAGTAGTACCCTTAAGGAGACTGGATAATTTTCAGAACCCTGCATTCGGCCGAGTCAAACAAGAGCCACTCCTCAGATCCTGAAGATCTGGAGAATATAGTGGCCCTTAGTTTCCCTTGTAAGGGTTCTCGAATATCGGGGCTTGAATTGGAGCAGGGTTCTGGGAGTATATATTGTGGGACGAGTAAGCAAGGAACATGGGGGATATCATAGCTAACTATTCCGACCCCTAACACAAGTTAAACCCTACGGACAAGCTGCTGCAACCTTGGTGCTGAAAAGCCTTGTAGGATGAACACTAAAGCCAACACCCCCATCCGAAGGCTGATGTCCTAAACCCCGAAAACGCAAGCTCCAAATGCACAACACCCTGCACCCCTTAAGCCCTAATGCCCATTCCCTCAAACCTGTTGCTACCATTCTAACTATCACTCCTGATTGCTACGGTTAGTACTGTTCTTACTAATTGCTCTATCAGTACTGTTCTTACGATCACTGTTCGTACCGTGATTATGTCTATCAGTGTGATCATTACTAATACGACCATTAGTGTTCGCGTCATTATAAAAATCATTATTACTATTCCCTAAATACCCTGAGCCCCAAACCCGAAACCGTGTATTCATTCTAACTTTGAGCCAAAAGCTCCCTCCACGACGGCAGCTTCTAAGCCTACGCCGCGCCTTCAGGGCAGCGACCAACCACTGGCCTCGGCCGTAACGTAGGAACCGTAATGGTTAGAATAGGGTTCGTGGGCCCCATGGGGGACCTATTAGGGTTTAGGATTTAGGGCTTATGGGTTTAGGGTTTAGGGTTTAGGTTTAGGGTTTAGGGTTTAGGGTTCAGGGTTCAGGGAAGCAGGCTGTAGGGCTATTAATGTCAGGATCATGGTGCCCGGCTCTTGCAATTTGGGCCACGGTTCGAGGAGAACCCAACCCGAAGTTCTAAACCTTCAAGACCCCAATTTGAAATCCCTGAAGCCCACAACCGTAACCTGAACTCCAAAACCCTAAACCTTAAGCCCCTAAACCCCTGAACTCTATCAAAACGCTATTCACAAGCAACCTATAGAACCCCTCCGAAAACTCTGGAGAACTCACCATGGAAACATCTTCCCGTCCTAGAAAAAACACTTGAACCAATACGGCATCAATGCAGCACGTGCGAAACACAATAAGGCTCTTTTATAAAGTTTTTCAGCACGAGGAACCCCTAAACCCTAAACCCCAAACCCTGAACCCTAAGCCCTATAATAAACCCCAAACCCTGAACCCTAAGCCCTATAATAAACCCTGAACCCTGAACCCTGAACCCTGAACCCTAAACCCTGATCCCCTTCTTCGCTTAGTTTCGCTTCCTTTGCCGAGCTCCCGGCTCTCCAATGTAGTGGCCCGAGCAGCGGATGGTGCAACTCCCGTTTGCTGGAACGCTGGCGCAGTCGGAGACCTCCCACTTAGGGTTTAGGGTTTAGGGTTTAGGGTTTGGGGTTTAGGGTTTAGGGTTTAGGGTTTGGGGTTTAGGGGTGTGGGCTTAGGGTTTAGGGTTTAGGGTTTGGGGTTTAGGGGTTTGGGCTTAGGGTTTCAAAGGTTTAGGATTTAGGGTTTAGGGTTTAGGGTTTGGGGTTTAGTGGTTTGGGCTTAGGGTTTAAAGGTTTAGGATTTAGGGTTTAGGGTTTGGGGTTTAGGGATTTCTGCCCAGAGGTCGATGGTCTGGCTTCTGGTTTGGTTGTTACGACTTACGGATGTAAGTTTTAGGAATTAAGGCTTGTGACTTTTGAGGTTGCGGACTTTAGGATTAAAAAACCTTAAACCCTGTACCGAACGACACCTCTTGGGTTCTGAGGATCCGCACATCGAACTTGCAGGCATCCAGAGGCGGCATTAGGCAAGGCCTGCAAAGCGAGGACCGTGGGAGGGCTTTTGGGTTTGGGCTTGTTGGGATTACGGCCTAATTGCATTCGAGCTTAGGGTTTAGGGTTTGAAGTGCGATGCATCGCCTTAGGGCTTATGTCTTGGGGATTGGGCTTGGTCGGCTTTGGGGTGCGAGTTTGCGGTGCAGGCTGCGTAGACTCTAGCCAACACGAGAGTGGCATGGCAGAGTTTCAAAATGTTTTGAAGCACGCTTAGGATACACTTTGGCTTTGGCACGAAACTGGCTTGGTGCTTACATCTTACCTATCACGAACCCTAAACCCTACCTACAACAATCAAAGACCCACGTCTAAATCACAGCTCTTCGTGTGCCGAATGCAGGAAGTTGTCCCAGGCACCCTAACCCTAAACCCTAAACCCTAAACTCTCGAGCGAGTCCAGGCTGATTCGGTGTAGTTTCAAGTGGAAGATGTAAAGAACCTAGATCTGGTATGTACCCACGGGCCCCATAGTTGTTCCTTTTGGGGATTACCTTATAGGATTCTAAAAATGAGCCCAAAAAGGAACTACTATGGGGCCTATGGGTAGTTATGTATGTATTTTGTGTGCGCATGTGTACGTGTGGATGTGCATAACTGCAAAGCACACAATTTCTGAGGTTCATACCAATTGTCATCTACGGTACTAGGTTGAAGCACCCGACTTGCAAACGCCGAGCCCGTCACCTCCTATCGCTTACAGAGAACCGATGAGCCAACAGGTCCCTCCCAAGGTTTCCCGAAGCCTCTAAACACACGGACTCCCACTATAGATCAAACCAGAAGTAAGGCATCTCCAACACAAAATATCAAACACATGGTGCTGTTGAGAAGACACACCCAGGCACATCACCGCGGTCTGGGGTTCGGGTTCCCAGCCCTAAGTCTGTCTGATTTAGGGTCTAGGGTGTGACCTCAAGCCCTGAACCATGGCATTAGGCTTTAGGGATGGGCCTCACGATCTTCGTACAGCCGTGGAACTGCTTGGTGGAGTTGCAGGTCTCGCTCAGCCTCAAAGAGTATGAGGTTTAGGTTTTTTTGAACGACCCTTTTTCAATCCTGCTGGAGTCTGGGGTTTAGGGTTAGGGCTTAGGGTTTAGGGTAAACCCTAAAAACTGAACCCAAATGCCGTTTTGGCTTTAGGGTTCAGGGCATGGGGGGGGCCTGGGATCGAAGCAACCGGCTTCTTCTACATAGGAGAGGAATCGTTGAACACTAGATTGAGTAAAGACTTGCCATAAGGTTCAGTAATTATGTATGTATATATATATATATGTATACATAAACCCTAAACCCTAAACCCTAAACCCTAAACCCTAAACCCCTAAACCCTAAACCCTAAACCCTAAACCGCTACACGCGTACATATGTACGCGCGTTGGCCAAGCGGTCTTGGGATCGACTCGGGCTCTCTCGGAAGCTGCCAGAGTGCAGGGCTTCGTGCGGAGGGTTTCTGCAGCTTGGAAGCCCTAAACCCTAAACCCTAAACGCGGGTTTAGGGTTTAGGGTTTAGGGGTTTAGGGTTTAGGGTTTAGGTAAACCCTAAACTCTGAACCTTAAAACCCTAAATGCTAAACCCGAAACTAACCCAAAACCCAAAACCCTGAACCCTAAATCCCAAATCCTTGACCCTACCATCCTAAACCCAAAACCCTCAGGTCTGATCCCAAACCGCCCAACAAAACCAGATCCAGAGTCCCTAAACCCTACGGGTTTAGGGTTTAGGGTTTAGGGTTTAGGGTTTACACCCTGACCCTTCGTCAGAACCAAGGAACCTCAATGTAGGGGCCTTGGTAATTAGAACAGGGTCTTGGGGCCCATTCTGCTGTAATTATACTAGGAACCCCCCCCAAAATAGTGTAAGTAATTATTAAAGCCCCTCAAGTCTACGGTGTTGACATAGCATTCAGCCGGAGAATCGAATCGAACTTCTAAACCCTGCGAGGCCCCAACTGCCAAACTGCTAATCCTTCAAGAAGACATACAGGTTTCTGAACATATACACATGCGCCGTGTGCGTGTGGAATACAAGTCTGCAAATGTAGATCTGCTCGTTTATGTTCTGTACGGAGCCATGTATGCGTGCAAGCCGCAGTCCGTCTATCTAGGAAGCCCACATTTTGCGCACTTTTCTCAAGTGGGAGTTTCTGTGCAAATGAGTGCAGCACTAGCCTGGGTCCCACTGATATGCACCTCGCCTGCACAGAAACGCCCTCACCAGACGAGAGAGTGTCGTGAAAGCCTAATGCCACCCAATACTGCCGCCCAAAGCACTCCCCGCCCAACTTAAACGGAAGCCCGGGTTCCTAAGAGTGCCCGAGGCATCGGCAGGCAAGAGACGTTTGCCGTTCCTTCGTAGCGGGCCTCGTCGCAAGGTCCGCGTGTGGATGCAGCTGTTGCTGTTAATGCAAATTCTGCTGCTGATTTCTTGCTGCTCTTGATCTTCCTCTCCCTCTTCTTCTTGGTGGTGCTGCTACTCATAAAGTGATATTTGCGGCAGAAAACGCAGGCAAGATAAATCGGCAACTAAGGCACTAAGGTACTCACACACGCGCAGGCCACTACGACTTCATGTGGTAGAAAACACCATGCTGCAAAGCTAGGCACAGAATCGGATCAGACTATGAGTGGTGTGCAATGTCTCATCATCTTTGGCCTCAGCCGAACGAGACCTGAAAGCATTTCGTCATCACGTCTGCCGATACCTCAATCCAGATTTGGCACGACACCAAGGCGAAAACCGCAAAATGCAGCCATGTCTCTAATCTCAACTGGCGGACACACTGCCAATGGCTCCACGACCATTTTGCATCATAGTGCCCGTTGTCACCGACAACGTTGCTATCGGCTCAGACTATGAGTGGTGTGCAATGTCTCATCATCTTTGGCCTCAGCCGAACGAGACCTGAAAGCTGTTCCTCATCACGCTCGCCGATGCCGCACCACGGCTGTGGCACAACATCAAGGCACCAACAGCAACCTGGTGACTTTTCGGAGATTTGCACCACCATTATTATGCTCCAGAACGCTATAGAGTAGTATTGCTTGTACTATTTAAACACCACCTCCGCAGACCTGAGAAGGATCTTGCATGCTCTTCTTCCGGGTTGAACTCAATGTTGCGGTCGATTTTCCCAACATCTCGACGGTAGCCGAAGGGCAGCAACTACTGTTGGCGCACAAAGGAGAAATCAGCATCATTCGCACAAGAAGTCCTGCTCATGCCCCGGAAGGGTCAGCAAGACTGCATGGAACATCACTTTCCTCTTCTGCCTCACGGGGCTTACTAGGTGCTTTCATCGTGGCTTAACAGGGCTGCAGCAACAGATCATGATGTCGAGAGGAGGCATCAGCATCATTCGCACAACAGTCGAAGCTTCAACCCCTGAAAGGGTCAGCAAGACTCTTTGCTGCATCATGGTCCTCCCTCACTCTCTCTGGCTCTCATATGTACGCGCAAGCTTTCACAAGACCAGACGTGCGACACCGTTACTCACAGCCCACAGTTCAGTCTGCCGGCACATCCCAACAAGCCCTTCTACCTGGGTTATACCTATAGCATGGTGGCTCAATCTGGCTCGCTGGATAGTCAGCATCATTCGCACAATAGTCAAAGCGTCAATCCCTTAAAGGGTCAGCGAGACTGTTTGTTGCATCACGGTCCCAATGCGAGGATATGCCGACAGCTTCAACCAGCATTGCCTGACACCCACCGAGAAGCAACATGTATAATGACCTTTCAGCCACTGTCCAAGCTTGACACGGCCTCACGAAAAAAATCAACAGCAACAAGCTGGCAAGGGATCAGCATCATTCGCACAAATGTCCAAGCTTCAACCCCCGGAAGGGTCCGCAAGACTCTTTGCTGCATCATGGTCCTCGCGTGTGAGCATGCTGTGGCAGGACAAGACATGCGACGCCGTTCATCTCGACCTGACAACAAGACCAGCCTGCCGGCACATCCGAAAAACCCGCTCTACTTGTAGCAATCTGGCTCGTTCGATCGTCAGCATCATTCGCACAATAGTCAAAGCGTCAACCCCTGAAAGGGTCAGCGAGACTGCTTGCTGCATCATGGTCCGCTCGCCAGGAAGCAGGTTGCGATGCACACGAAGATGAGCTGAAGAACTGTCATAGAGCATCTGCCACTTCTGTACAAGGGACCAGCTATAGTCTAATAGTTGTTGACCGTGCACCTGCTTCTACTGCTACCCACCAAAACTGACGTAGAACTCCACATTGCTTCCTTTTATGTTCTATTTCGGTTTCAGGGGTGGGTTGTCGGATATTCCGAAAGCGAACCAGGCTTGCCAAGAGGATCATGGTACAAAATGACGCACCGAAATCCCAAGCCTGCTCTTGCCATGGCCGTTGGCTCAACGCTCACGCGTGCTGCTTTCGGGGTTTAGGCATCAAGGACAAAGGTCGTAAAGCGGGCGAACCCGCACGGTCAATGCCTACCAACACGCCCCGAGAAGTGCTGATGAGGGTTTAGGGTGGTTCAAAGCAGGGCTGAAGGTTTAGGGTGGTTTTGGTGTACATTTTCCGATGGCTAAGTTTGCGCTAAACCCCCAAAGACTCAAGCCCCAAAATCCAGAGTCCCGAAGCTCGGGTGCTGCGAATGCCTCCGCGTCGCATTCCCAGCCTCGGCATTTGAGCCCTTAAGAAGTCAGCGAAACTCAAAGACTCACTTCACTTTGCGCGGGTGGGTGAGAAGGCAAAGCTTCGAGAGTTACAATTATAGAGGCATGAACACCATCAGACCCTAAACCCTAAACCCTAAACCATCAGAGCCCTAAGAATAGCCAACAGGTCTGGAAGGCTTTGAAAGCTGGGGCTTTCGGCTTCGGAGGTATAGCAAAGGACTCTGGCATGCTTTCCATCGTCCAACATGATTCCCAGATAGCAGAGCCATACCCAACAGCCCGGTTTAGGAAAAAAAGCTTAGCCTGAAAACCAACAGCTCTATCCCAAGTCTCAAAAGCTCTACCCTGTGCGCGGCCCTGCTTTACTGTGGAGGACGAATCGAAGCAACTGTGCGGTATTTAAGGTGATGCTTTGGGTGAGCTACTTGTTTTCGGGTTTAAGGGGGGTGGGGGGTAGGGTTTAGGGTGTAAGGGGGGGAGGGTTTAGGGTAGGGGGGGTAGGGTTTAGGGTCTAGGGTTTAGGAACCCTGAACCCTAAACCCTTCTGGGGAAGCTGGACACTTCAAGACGATTCCGGCCGGGCCTTTGCTGCGGCCTTTGGGGGTTTGTAGGCTTGGGATTCTGGGACAGGGGTGCGATGTAGGGACCTTAGTAATTAGAGTAGGGTTTTGGCTTGGGGTTCCTTACTATGATTATAGTATACTATATCCCCCCAAACCCTATTCTAATTTGTAAGGCCCCTATATTAGGGCCTCAGGCGTTGGCTTCCGAAGACCTTCCTGTGCCAACCTCCTCAGTCGTCATGATCTTGGCCTAAAGCTCATCAAACATATCTACACTGTATGGGTAGCTCTCTACATTAGGGTCCCCTTTTCGGGCCGTTTTGATAAGGGTGCCGTACTATATGCGAGATCCAAAAACGGGACCCTAATTTCGGGAACTACCCATAAAACGATATAACTACAGACCCTAAACCCTAAACCCAAAGGGCCCTGTTTTGTCTAGTCAGACCGGTATCCTTAATTTGAAAGCCGAGGTAAAACCCATGACCCCCTTCAGAATCGTCCATGTACAATGCAATCTACTAATACGCCACACATAACCCCAGAAACCCTAAAACCCTAAACCCTAAACCCTACACCCAACCCCAGAAACCCTAAACCCTGAACCCCCAAACTCTGACCCGGAAGTTGAGCCGTAAGCCTTGTAATATGAACCCGAAGTCGAACCCTCAACCCGAAACCCCCTGAAGCCCCCAAAAGCCCGAGAATCTGAACCCGCAGCGGAAGCCTACTTGGAGGCTCATGGGTAGTTATAAGTGGGGTTATAAGTAGGGTAACTATACTTAAAGCCCCATATTAGGGGACTTATAACCCCACTTTTAACTACCCATGAACCTCCAAGTATATTCCCAAGCCTAGGGCTTATAGGGTTTATAGGGTTTTTAGGGTTTTATAGGGTTTGAGAGGGCTTCTCGGGTTTAGGGTTTTGGCCACTTGGGTCTCTACGGCCGATGCCCTCGTCGCTGAGCTTCTTGTAGCCTGCGCCACGAGCAGCTGCCGTGGGTTCCGGGGCTTCGGGTGCTGGGTTCTACCTCTAGTCTCCATTGTAGTTCCGTTTTTTGGCCAACCCAGTAAATAAATAAATAAATAATAATATATATATATATATACATATATATATATATAAGACTTTATAAAGTATCCGCAAAACGGAACTACAATGGAGACTATAGGTAGGTCATCTAAACTCTGGGTTTAGGGATCTGGGGATCTCGGAGTCGGGGGTTCGAGGCTTTTCAATGAAGGGGGCTTTACGGCTTAGGGTTTCAGTGTGTACAGTTCAGGGTTCAGGGTTTAGGGTTTAGGGTTTAAGGATTTAGGCTTTGAGGGTTTAGGGTTTTAGGGTTCGAGGGTTCAGGGTTCAAGGGTTCTTCGTTGAACGGTTTACGGCTTAGGATTCATGGTTTGGGTTGCCGGAGGCTTCAGCGAGTTGGTTTGTGTCGTTTGAAACGGGCTCATAGAGTCTATGACGGCTTATTGCGGATGCTTCTTCCGAAATTGCGGGCGCTCTACATGATTTCGAAAGGATTGAAACCTTAAACCTAAACCCTGCAAGGGCCTGTACAGAGGCTTTGGACTGCATTCGAGAACCTACGGTTCGGGGTTTGGGCAAAGAGCATTGTAATAATTCACAGAATACCAATTCCCAGAATGCTTTGGTTCAATCAAGTAGTAGACCCTAAACCCTAAACAGTAACTTAAGCCATCTGTATCTGTACTAGCCCTAAATAGCAAACCCTGCAGCCCCCGTGCCCTAACTCTGAAGTAGCAGGCCCTGCTTCCGGACACGAACTTGGGGTTACCTTGTTTGCGGCTCCTGTTTTTGGGGAAGTTATTTTGGGAGTCTCTCAATTTCTGAAACTCTCGCAGTAGGCTGCGCGGCTCATATTGAGGATTTGGGGCAATGTAGTTTGGACTTGGGATCAACACAACTAGTGAAGAATCAACTGTTGAAGCCTAGCCTCTTCGTTGCAGGCAGGTTGGTCCCTAAACTACGGAAGCCACGATCATAGACTAATCTGAAACCCAAGCCCTTAAACCCCAAACCCCCTAAACCCTAAACCCTAAACCCAAGCCCTAAACCCCTAACCCCCTAACCCCCCAAACCCCCTAAACCCCGAAACCCGAAGCCCTGAGCCCTAAACCCAGACCATAGCCCTCAAAGCGGGCCTTCAGGTAGGAAAAGAGGGTCTGGACCTGAAGAGCTTTCTATAGGGGCCTCCATAAAACATAATAGGGTTTAGTTTAGGGTTTAGGGTTTAGGGTTTAGGGTTTAGGGTTTAGGGTTTAGGGTTTAGGGGTTCACGGTTTAGGGGGGCTTCGTGGTGCATTCAAGTGCAGCTGGGCAGGGACGATGAGGGGATGTCATTATGGTACCAATGACTTGCAGGTTCTCCAAAACCTTTAAACTTGCAGGGCTGTACGGGACATTAAGAAACCCTATCCCCTATAAACAGCAAGGTCTAGGGTTGAGGCTTTATAGGGCTTGGAAACCCTAAACCCTAGACCCCATAAGCAGTAAGGCGGCTACAGTCAAGGGGCCGAGGGGGCCTCAAGACAGGGCTTCGGAACTTTAGGGTTCAGGGGTTGGGGAGTTTAGGGTTTAGGGTTGGGGGGTTGAGGGTTTGGGGGTTGAGGGTTTAGGGGTTTAGGGGTTTAGGGGTTGAAGGGTTTAGGGTTTGGGGTTGAGGGTTTAGGGTTTAGGGGTTGAAGGGTTTAGGAAGTTCAGGGCTTGGTGGGCTTCGGTTTTCTGGCATCATCAGGGCATCTACGGGAACTCCTGGGCTATGGGTGAACTTTGGTGACCCAGGCTCATGGGTTTTGCGACTTCAGCCGCCCTGATGCAGGGGCCTAAATAATTACCAACATTATTTGATTTTGGAGGTTGCCTATTATAATTAGAGTAAAATGGGCCCCCAAACCCTATTCTAATTATTAAGGCCCCTATATTAAACCCTAAAACCTAAACTCTAAACCCTAATTCCACTCATAGGCTTTGAATCTGAAGGCTTCTGGATGCTTCGCGGGGCTTCAGGGTTCTAAGTAAGGCTTGAAATCCTGTTCGAGCTCTGCGAGTTTGTGGCTCAGGGGTTGCAGCCCTAATAGCCTAAACCAGACACCCTGAACCCCTAAAAATCCCTGAACCCGCAGATCTGTGCGGACTGCCAGAGGTTCGAAGGTGAATTATTTATTGCTTCGGTCGACATTGGCATAGCCATACCCAGAGATTCGGGACTAGGGTGCGTCTTTAGGGATTTAGTGCAGATTCTTCGAGCGCACGCTTGATTACGACGAGCTCGAGCATTGGATGACGACTCTGTCGATACAGGGGCCTTAATGAATGGAATAGGGTTTTCGGTGGGTTCTGGTCTGACTGTAACAAAAAGGAATCCTCCAACAACGTGGTGCACAAAGCTCAGCACTCCATGAACGCTTCTTGAGAACCTGAACCCTGGAGTTGCAACCTGCGCCTGTTTTGAGGAGCATCACCAGTAGCATACGAGACAGGAGAGGCGTTCAAGGGTTGACAGCTTTTGGGGCTTTACTTGGGGATTCATGGGTAGTTCTGAATGGGGTTATAAGTAGGGTAACTGTACTTATAACCGCTAGTAGGGGACTTAGGACATCACTTATACCTGCCCCTAAACCCTAAACCCTATAGAACCTTTGAAGGAACCGCAGAGCCCACTTATGCCTAGCCATGAAGCTCCAAGTAGGGCTTCAGGTTTAGGTTCAGGCTTTGGGGCTTCAGGCTTAAGGCTTGAGGCTTGGAGGGCTTGGGCTTCAGTGGGTTTAGAGTTTAGGGGTTTAGGGGTTTAGGGGTTTAGGGTCTAGGGCTTAGGGCTTAGGGTCTAGGGCTTAAGGGTTTAGGGTTTAGGCTGTCAACTCAGTCCGGGAAGCTTCAGTCGCGAGAGCCCCCCATTTTCAACTCTGGTATGGGAGCCTTAATAATTTGGGGTAGATGACACCACGGTTTCGGGTTTAGAGTTCAGGGGACAGAAAAGAAAACATGGTGAGGAGTCCTGAAGGAATGCCATTCCACAAGTATTAGGCAGCCGGTAAGCCATAAACGCCCTGGATCCCTAAACCCTTAAACCCTTCAAACCCTAAACCCCTAAACCCCTAAACGCTAAACCCTAAACCCTTAAACCCTTCAAACCCTAAAGCCTTAAACCCAAACCCTTGGACCCGGATCACAGCAAAATGAAAGCCAAGGCCCTTGCAGCCGAGGGTGCAGGGCTCCACTGGCATCCTTCAGTGGCTAGGTTTCTGGAGAGGGTTTAGGGTTTAGGGTGTAGGGTTTAGGGTTTAGGGTTTAGGGTTTAGGGTTAGGGTTTAGGGTTTAGGGTCTAGGGTCTAGGGTCTCGGGTTGAGGGTTTAGGGTTTAGGGTGTAGGGTGTTTTTTTAAAGTGCAGTGACTCCTTTTCGTGTAGGGTTTAGGGTTTAGGGTTTAGGGTTTAGGGAGAGATTGGATTTCTTGGTTCCGGAGACGGGTATACTAGGGTTTGGAGATATGCCAGAGTATGGTGTCAGAGGGACTACGAGGGGATACTAGGATCTCTTACAAGCCCCAACCTACACCCAAGTTAACCACGGAAGTTTGATGTACCGTAAGGGCCTAAATAAGCACCTTTTCTATCTTTGGCGGTTCCTCATCATAAATATGTTACATTGAGCCCCCAAACCGTATTATTAAGGCCCCTATATTAAGCCTCTTGGGCCATAAGCTCGTCGTGAACTCTGCAACCCATTTCGGGTCTTCCGGCCCTCTGGGCCTTCTGCAAAGTTTCGCCCTAAGCCCTAAACCCTAAACCCTAAAACCCTTAAACCCAAAGCCATAAGCCCTAAACGCTAAACCCGAAGCCCTAGACCCTCAGCCCTAAACCCTAAACCCCCAAAAGCCCTAAACGCTAAGTCCCAAACCCTAAACCCTGAACCCCGACAGCCCGAAAGCCCCAAGCCCTAAACCCCGGAAGCCCCAGACCCCGAAGCCCTAAACCCCAAGTCGCCTCCGATAAGCCCGATCGAAGCCCTAAACCCGAAACCTCAAGTTCATGACCCAAAGCCCTACCTGTAGCCGAAACGACCTACCTGTTTAGGGTTCCTGATTATGGTTTCTGTATATAATTCCGTAAAAACGTCGGTCTGTTCGGTTATGTTGCAGGCAAGCCCTTAACCCACAATCCTCAGTGAGGTCTGAAGTGCAGCCTTTATGGATAGGACAAGGTATAAGGGCCTTAACTAATGATACAAGCAAGGTTTTGGATAGTATGTCAGAGTATATTTGAACCGAGGGGCCTTCTTGAATGATAGCCCTTGTGCTTGCTGCGTTCGTTGCAGGGTTTGGGGCCGTGGGGACGAGGGTCTTCGGATGAACTCATGTAGGGGCCTTAATAACGAGAATTGGGTTTTCGGGGAATATTGGCAATTACAAAGGCTTCTATAGTAGACTCGACGATATTACGGGAGCTTTGAGGGAGAATCCAATCCGGCCCTCGCGAACAGGGAAAGTTGCGTTTTGGGCATTTCGGGCATCACCCAAGTCGGCAGCACTGGGGTATGGAAAGACGGTGAATCATCAGATGCACGAACGACAAACACCTAAGAAGTCGACATAAGCTCTCATGAACACTCCCAGGTCGCAAGTCGCTGTGGGCTACTGAGGCTATTATATGTGCTATACACTATCATGCTTCATGCTTGCCATTACCTTCCTCCCTCTTCTATGTTCCGCAGAACTTCTTGTCGCTACTCATGCAGTATTGAAGTTTCTTGTGCAGATGGAGCCCAATGCAGGCAAGCAGCGGCCTGTTGGATTGTCTTGTGGAATATACAGCTACGACACGCTGACAAGGAAAGCACTGTAGGGGCCTTAATAATTGGAATAGAGTCTTGGGGTATATTATACTATACTTATAATAAGGAGCCCCCCCCCAAAAAAATAGTATAGGTAATTAATATATCGTGCTTCTTGCTATCATGTATCCTAGCATGTATCCCAGCTGCGGCAACTTCAGACTAATGCTGCTGAAACTCCTTGTATGTCTCCGCGTTCCGCTTCCCGCCCGCCCCCCCTTCCCCCCCGCACCTCCACCCCCTCAAATGACTCCACGGATATCTCCCCCTCCCAAATCTCAGCCTTGGCGTGTGCCTGCTGCTTCCCTTAACGACTGTCAAGTGCCCATGTGAGCACGTAAACCTCCTTAAATGCTGCAAAAAGAGGAGCTGTGTCACAGGGAGCGGTATGTCATTATCTGACGGGGGATACGCCCGTGCATATACACTTATGTAACTGTAAACGTGAAGAATCCGCTGCTCG